>VZTB01018016.1:500193-526597 GCA_013397245.1 Thryothorus ludovicianus
CTCCAGGAGGGGCTCCAAGAGGGCTAGGGGGATGGCAGGAGGGACTGTACTTGGTGTTTGGTACCACATCACAGCCCCACGCGTGTCCGTGGTACCACAGGTGGGGCACATCCCCTGAATCTGTCCCAGCCCCGTTGGCTGTGGTCCCTCACCCCAGCCAGGTTCTCCTGCAGCCCCCGCTTCTGGCGGACTGTGGGTTTAGCACTCGCTGCCAGTGCTCTGCTACCCCAAAGCGGGGGTGCTTCCTCAGGGGGACCGGGAGCTGCAGCCGCGTCCCCGCAGTTCAGCCGCCGAGCTCTGTGGCGCAAGGACAACACCCCAGCCCGCCCCTCGTTAGGGATCCGTGGGCACACCCTGCCTGACAGGACACCCTCGGGGGTCCTGGCAGCATCCTGGTGCCACCGCCGGCTTCCGCATTCCTTGGGCCGCACGCCCTCGGCGCGTCCTGTTTGCCGGGCGCGTCACCCCGGCCTGAGTCACCTCGCGGCCTCTGCAGGTGACGGAAGGCCAACAATAGCCCACAAAGAGAGGATGTCCCCCCAAAGCCTTCCTCCGGCTCGTCTTCGAGGAAACCTCCCGTGGGAGGGACGGGCCCCACCGGACGCGCGGTGGCCAAGGAGCTTCGTCCTGTTGACGCGGACTCAGAGCGACACGCGGCCCCGGGGGTCCCCGGGGATGGCCCGTGCCACCCTCCGGGCTGGGCCAGGAGGAGGCTGCCCCTGAGGGTGGTGGCACAGCCGATGGCACTGGGTACGATGGCATTGCAGGGTGGAGCTCAAAGAGTAGGAATAAGGAGGGTAAGGACCCCCTGCGAGTGGGGTGCAGCCGCGGGGTGAGTGGTGTAGTCCCCGGCCCCGACCCTGGCAAGAAGGAGGCAGGGAGGACAAAGCACCATTAACTCGTGCTACTGATGAACAGGATAGCAGCAAAGTGCTGCCTGATTGTCCCCATGGCACCGCAGAGCATCCTTAGGAGACTGCCTTAACAATCACAGCAACTTTGGTGTCCCTCTCCCACCCGTCCCTGTCTTGCCCCTGATGGGGACTCCCCTCGCCCCTTTCTGGGCTCCTCTCGCAGCCTGGGGGAGCAGCGGGTGATGCCAGACACAGGCAGCCCGAAGCATTCGTGACATGGGGCTCGGCCGGAGGGAGCGGATGGCGAGGGAACCACCCGGCTCTGCTGCTGCTAGAGCTGCAAGGTGGCTGGGGACAAGACACGGGACAGGACAGCGGGACACGGGTCTGTTTGGCTTCACAGCACAGTCTTGGTGCCACCTCGTGGTGAGCAGGGTCCCAGGGCCACAGCTGGGCGGTCGGAGCGGTGTCACGAAGGGTGGAATGGTGACACTGCTGGACAGCCGGGTAGAGACACACTGGGCAGTGTGGAGACACGCCGGACAGTCCCTGAGGGGACACAGCTGGACAGTCGGAACAGTGACACAAGTCAGAGAGTTCAGTGACATAGCCGGACAGTTGATGAGGTGACACAGTCAGTCAGTCACTACAAGAATAGGGTGGGCAAACACCTGTTCCCCCAACAGGCCATGAAGTGCCACTGGGAAGGGGCAGCAGCTCAGGGGGTTCATGGTCCCCACACAGACCCAGTTTTGTCTGGCCTTGAGGCTGAGCCTATGAGAGCCGGAGTGAAGGGACCCCAGGCCCAGGAAGAGGGGGTCACATCCCAAAGACCTTCATGGACTGTGATGACCAAGGATCCCTAGGGAATGCTGTGGGAAGCCTGGGCAGGCAGGAATGTGAGTCTATGGGGACCAACTTTTTGGCAAGACCCATTGCAAAAGATCGAGGCAGGGTGGTTTTAAATTAAAGAGGTTTGGTGTGGATTAGATATAGGGAGGAAATTCTTCCCTATGAGGGTGGGGAGGCCCTGGCACAGGCTGCCCCAGAGCAGCAGTGCCAGTCCCACAGGGCAGTGTCTGCCTCATGCCTGGAAGTGTCCAGGACCAGGCTGGACAGGGCTTGGAGCCACCTGGGATAGTGGAAGTTGTCCCTACCCATGGCAGGGGATATAAACTAGAGGATCCCTAATGTCCTTTCCAGACCAAACCAGTCTGTGACTCTGTGACTTGTCCTGGGTGGGGTCGCTCATTCATGCCAGGGATGGACACCTCCAACACCAGTGGCAGCAGGTTTGCCCCTCTCCCAGCCTTTCTCTCCACAACTAGAGTCATTAAAGTCACTGGAGGAAATACCTGTGCAATCAAAGTGGCAGAACTGGAGGTCAAGGCTCCTTTATGATGAAGATAAAGAGGTTTTTGCAAGGCAGATGCACGGAGGTGCAGAGCTGAGGGGCCTGGCGGGACAAAGGGCACATCCCAGTGGGATCCTCCCACGGAGCACAGGTCCCTGTGCAGCCTCTGCAGAGGCTGTTGGTTCCAGGCACTGGACAGGGGCTGTATGGCTCCGTGGCCTGTGGAGGAGGATGGATGTCTTCGGGGGCTGATTGTTTTGGGGGGCATCTGGCCCTCACCCCAGAGATCCCATGTCAGCCCCCATAGATCAGAAACACAGGGGTTCCCCAGGGAGCAAAGCCTTTGCCTGCCCTCTCCCTGGCCATCAGGTGGTGCCAGGCTTAGTTGGCACTTTCTCACTCCTGCAGGATCTTTGGACTTTGTGCTGATTTTGCTGTTTGCTTTTATTTGGCAGTGGAATTCACTTTCCAAAGTGACAGCAAACCCTGCTCCCCACACCCTGTATCTGCTGGGGCCTCGTCCCTCCCATTCCGAATCCTTCTGCCCCCGGGTCAAAGGCACAGGAGGAGGGACCTGTCAAGCGTAGTGTCCCCTCTGTGCCCGGTGACAAATGGCCAGGACAGCCATGTGCCCCCCGCTCCGGATCGCAGCCTGGGTGCTCCTGCTCCACGGTACACAAGCGGTGGGCGGGAGCGCTGGGGAGGGTCGGCACATCTGGGATCCCCAGGAGCCAGATGTGGGGAACGTGGGATGTCCCGGCCAGAGCTCTGGGTGAAGCAGGGGTGAGCCCACCCCGGGGCAGGAGCCAGACTGTGCTGCGGGGCTGACCCTGCCCAGATGCCTCAGGGATGGGCCCGGGACAGGTGACAGGGTGCAGAGCCCAGGTACCCAAGGCCCCTCATGCTGAGGATGACCCCATCACACACTGTCCCATGGACCCAAGTTGTGTGCCCTTTGCCCAAAGTGAGAAACCAGATGCCAGCTGGTAATGGAGAGCCCAGGGAGTGGTGGTGGTGCCAGGCAGCCTCCGGGAGAGGTCAGGTCCAGCTGGACATGGCCTCACCATCGGCCAGTTCCTTCCCGGCCCCAGTGCTGGGATGCTCCTGGCAGGCTCCTGTCAGCCCCTTCATGCTCCATGCTGGGCACCAGCTGCTTCCTGTGACGATCCCACTGTGCTGCAGGCACTGGGAGATTTACCTCCTCTTGAGCCAGGGGATAACGTTGGTTTTCATCTGCTATTCGTGGGGCTAAAAATAATGGGTTTTGCAAAAAGCCTCTAAGCTGGGCTGGCTGGTGTTTGGGACTGATGACGAGGGTCACAGCTGCCTGGTGGGGTTCTGGGCTGGAGCAAAGGGCCAGCAGGCCCCCTGGCTGCAGCCTGAGGCTGTCGCCGTGCCCACAGGCTGTGCTGCAGGGCGGGCGCCACAGGCTCCTTCCACCAGGAATGACATCCGGGATTGCTCCGCGGACCCACCGGTGAGCCCCGCCTTGCTCCCCTTCCCTGTTCCTGAGAGCCTCTGCGCGGGATCCCCCCAGTTCTCAACACGTCTCCCTGTGCCACCAGTACCTGCCACCAACGGCCACGAACACGACAGCGCGTCTGGCCATGCTGCGGGACATCATGCGGATCCACGGCGCCCACGCCTACATCGTGCCCTCCACAGATGCCCACATGGTAAGGTGGGAGGCCCCTGCGCCCCTGGGGACTCACTCCCTGCCCACAGCCACCTCTCACGGTTCCTTCCCGGCTCCAGAGCGAGTACATCTCCGAGCGGGATGCCCGGCTGGGCTGGCTCACTGGTTTCACTGGCTCTGCAGGTGAGGGTATCCCCCAACCCTCGGGCGCTGTTCGGCGGGCTGGCACCTGCCTGCTGGTCCTCATCCCTGGTCCTGGATCCATGTGCATGGCATGGTCCTACCCCCTGAGAGCCTCTGAGGGTCCCTGCCGGCTGCAGGGAGAGTGAAAGAGGTGACCCCTGAGCCCCCCACCCTGTCCCAGGCACCGCAGTGGTGACGCAGGACAAGGCTGCCCTGTGGACAGACAGCCGCTACTGGACCCAGGCGGAGCGGGAGCTGGACTGCAACTGGGAGCTGCAGAGAACAAGTCAGTGGGGGCAGGATGAGGGGCTGCTGACTCTTCTCGCCTCCAGGACCCCTCCAGCCCCTGCCACAGCCTCCTCTGGGCTCAGAGTGGGCTGGGAGGCAGCACAAACTCGCGGTGCCACTCAGCTCTCTCCTGCAGCCTCAATCGAGTCCATCGGGATGTGGATCCTGAAGGCGGTTCCTGAGAAGGGGAACGTCAGTTTGGACCCTTTCCTCTTCTCCGTCGGTAGGGCTGGCTGGCACCGGGGGTCACTCTGCCCACGGGAGGGCAGCCTCTGAGTGCGGATTTACCGGGAGCCAAACCCTGTGGGCTGCTCACCCCCCAGACACCTGGAACAGCTACAGCCGGGCTCTGCACGGCTCCGGCCGGACTCTGCTCCCCCTCGAGACTAACCTAGTGGATCTTGCATGGGGTGACCAGAGACCCCTTCCCCCCTCCAGCGAGATCTACAGCCTCCCAGCAGAGTTCACAGGTCTGGCCCCAGTCTCTTGCCACTGCTGGGTGGGTGCTCACCCCCAGCACCCCCAGCGTGGGTCCACGGTGGTCCCTGCACTGACTTCCACCCTTGCCCGACTCGCAGGGAGCAGCTGGCAGGAGAAGGTGGCTGGGATCCGGCAGCGGATGGAGCAGCATGTGCGGCGCCCCACAGCCGTGCTGCTGTCAGGGCTGGAGGAGACGGCCTGTGAGTACCCATGAGGCCACAGTAGGAGCCGTGAGTGGGCTTGAACCCTGCGGGCGAGAGGGCAGTGACAGTCTCAGAGGTCTCGTTCCTGGCAGGGCTCTTCAACCTCCGTGGAGATGACATCCCCTACAACCCTGTCTTCTACTCCTACACCCTCCTGACCAGCACGAACATAAGGTGGGCAGCACGTCCCAGTGGGAACGGGGCACGGAGAAGGCTCACCACCCACCCCCCTTCCACCCTCCCGTTCCTGAGCTAGCCCCCATGGGACTCTCCGCTCTGGGCCTCTGTCCCTTATCCCCAGAGCCACCATATCCTGCCATGCCCAGCCCCACTGACTGTCCTGCTGAGCCACACGTCTTTCCCAGTCCATCCCCCTGCCCCCAGCCCACTCCAGGGCACGGCACACTCCCTTCCCTCACAGCCTGAGTTCCTCCCATTCCCAGCCCAGCATCCCCTCTGAGCCTCCCAGGTCCCTCCTCTCTGCCGGTGTGGCTGGGTTTGGGGGGACCACAGGCAACAGGTGGCCACCACGTCTGTGCCCGCCGCACCCCGCTCCCTCCCCAGCCTGTTCGTGGAGCAGTCCCGGCTCTCGGTGGCGGCGCGGGACTCCCTGCGCTCGGGCTGCCCAGGGCCGCTGTGCGTGGAGCTTCGGGAGTACGGGCAGGTGAGCGCCCACCTCCGCCGCTATGCCCAGGACAACGTCACTGTGTGGCTGGGCACCGAATACACCACCTACGGCCTCTACGGCATCATCCCCCAGGTGAGCACCGAGCCTGGCCATGGGGCATGTGGGTCCTGCAGGCTCGGAGATGGCCCCACGTCACCACGTTGTGGCTGCCCCCGGGGCCTGAGGGGACAGGTAGCTCTGCCACTTCTTGCCTGCCCTCACAGGAGAAGCTGCTGGAGGAGAACTACTCGCCTGTCATGATGGCCAAGGCTGTGAAAAATGCCCACGAGCAGGAGATGCTGCGAGCTGCCCACGTAAGGGCTGTCCCTCTCCTCACAGTCCCCTACAGAACGGGGGGGAGACCGGAGGGAGGAGGGCGCTGATGGCCCCTCCCTGCTGCCCCGGGCACACCCAGGTCCGGGACGCGGTGGCCGTCATCCAGTACCTGCTGTGGCTGGAGAAGACAGTCCCGCAGGGGCAGGTGGATGAATTCTCGGGGGCTCAGCACATCGATGCACTTCGCTGGTCAGTGCTGTCTCCCGGGCCTGCCCTTCCCAGTGAAGGGCAACTGGGGACTCTCGGCACCTCCCTTCCTCCCTGCTGCCTTCCAGGGCTCAGGAGCACAGCCACGGGCCCAGCTTCCAGTCCATCTCGGCCAGCGGGCTCAACGCAGCACTGGCTCACTACAGGTATGGCTGGGGCAGCGGTGGGCAGGGGCCAATGGGAGCTGGGAGAGGGCTCTGACCCCCTCCTCTCGCAGCCCCACCAACGGGAGCAGCCGGACACTGTCTGCAGAGGAGATGTACCTCTTTGACACTGGAGGGCAATATCTGTGCGTAGTTTTGAACAGTGACCCCCTCCACTGCAGCCCCACATCCAGGGGCCCCCAAAGCCAGTGCTGGGGCTGCATCAGCCCCATTTGTGACCCCCCATTTGCAGGGATGGGACAACAGACATCACTCGCACAGTGCATTGGGGTGAGCCAACCCCGCTGCAGAAGGTACCGGCCCCTCTCACATCAGACAACATCCCCCTGCACTGCCCAGGACGCCCCTGAGATGCTCAGGACACCCCTGAGATGTCCAGCAACCCCCTGTACTGCCCAGCACTCTCTATGGCAGTCAGCACCACGGTCCTGGCAGGGCCAGATGTGCAGGGGTGGGTGTCTGGGTACCACCAAGCTGACCCCTCGCCATGCCCTGCAGGAAGCCTACACCCGTGTGCTGATGGGCAACATTGACCTCTCCCGCCTGGTCTTCCCATCCAATACAGCAGGTGCGTGCCAAGCCCAGCATCAGCCCTGTACAGAACCTCTGGCACAGGGAGCAGGGGGGCACAGGAGGCCCCACAGGCTCCTTGGCCCCCATCCCACCTCTCTGTTCCCCAGGGAGAACAGTGGAGTCCTTTGCCCGCCGGGCACTCTGGGATGTTGGACTCAACTACGGCCATGGGACCGGCCACGGCATCGGCAACTTCCTCTCAGTCCACGAGTGTAGGTGCCACCAGCACCGGTGCTGGGCATGTGGGCTGACCTACAGGGACAGGGATGAGGACAGGAGCTCACTGGGGGCTTCTCATCACCCAGTACAGCCTCCATAAGAGGCAGGGGAATGCCAGTTTGCGACATCTTATGATCTTTGCCAGGGTGGCCCCATGATCCTTGCTGAGGTGGTCCTAAGGACCTTACTGGGATGATCCTTGACCTTGTAGTGGTCCTTGCCATGGTGACCCCATAGCCCTTGCCTCAATGGCTCTGTGCTCCTTCCTGGAGCATCCTTGTGTTGGCCCTGTGGTTCTTTCCAGTGTGGCACCTTGGTCCTTGCTGGGGTGTCCCTGCAGCACACACCTAAATATTCTCCATCTCCAGAGCTCCAGCCCATCCCATGTCTCCGCAGGGCCCGTGGGTTTCCAGTCCAACAACGTGCCGCTGGAGGCCGGCATGTTCACCTCCATCGGTACGTCCCAGCAGTGCAACTGGCACCCCATCTCTCTGGGACAGCCCTGGGCATAAAGCCCTGCCAGAGACAGGGTGTCAGCTCTCAGCCCCACTCAGGGGCCAGATCCAGCCCTGCTGGGGTGGGCTGGGGCAGTCCCTGGGGCTGGGGGCTCACCAGGTGTGTTCCCGGCCCTCAGAGCCCGGGTATTACCGGGATGGCGAGTTTGGGGTCCGCATCGAAGACGTCGCCCTTGTGGTGAAGGCACAGACTGAGGTAGGGCAATGGGGATGGGTGACAGGAATGACAGAGGTGGCACACTGTGGGAGTCTGCATAGAGTCAGGGGTGGGGTCAATTCCAGGGTGGTAGGGGACACTCAATGACACCTCTCTCTGGCAGCACCAGAGTGAGGAGAAGCCTTTTCTGACCTTCGAGGTTGTGTCCCTGGTGCCCTATGAGCGCAACCTCATCGACCTCAGCCTCCTGTCCCCTGAGCAGGTACTGGGGAGTGCTCGGGGTGGGGAGCAGAGCAGGATGTGAGGTCAGCACAGGGGTGGATGCAGCAAAAAAACAGGACCATAGCATGAGGCTGGAGCGGGTAAATGAGGACAGAGCAAGCATGGATGCATGCATGAAGAGGGGCAATGAGCTATCCAGGGGAGGCCAGTGGTCAGGGTGTGGGGCAGCTGGACAAGGAAAGCCAAAGAGGGAGGCAGAATCCGGGCCACCGGCCCCTGCAGCTCCCCGTGGTCTCTGACTGCAGATCCGGTACCTGAACTCCTACTACGAGAGGATCCGGGCACAGGTGGGGCCAGAGCTGCAGCGGCAGCAGCTGGAGGAGGCGTACGCCTGGCTGCAGGAGAGCACCGAGCCCTTCCCGGTGAGCAGCGCTGACACCGCCGCCGCAGGCACGCTGGCCCTCGCCTCGCTGCTCTCGGTGCTGCTCAGCAGGCTGGGGGGCTGACCCCGCAGCCATGGCCCCACCGCCCCCTCCTACCAAGGCCGGGCCTTCTCCCGCCCTCACTTCCGTTTTTTTGAGTGTATTCTATTTGCTCGTCCGTGATTAAACATGAGCCAGGCGGGCCCTGCTGTGCCCCGCTGTGCCCTGCTGTCACAGGCGTGCTGCCTCGCTGGTGAGTTAGGGCGGGGGTCCGGCCCCCAGCCCTGCTCCTGTGATCCTGCTTGTCCAGCTCTGAGGCGACCAAGCCAACGTCACCAGTGAGAAGATGGATTTGGGCAGATTGTAATTCTGGGGCAAAAGATGGAGGATTTGGAGTGAGAAGATGCAGGGCAGCCAGCCCAATCAGGGAGGCCCTCGCGGGTGCCAGCCACGGGGTGGCCATGAGCACATCCCACCCGGGTGTGATGCTGGGCCAGAAGGACCTGCGGATTCAGAGGATGTCCCATCTCAGACCAAGTGTCATGCACAGGGCTTGTCCCAGCAGGATGAGCAGGTGCAGGGGTGAGCACGACAGAGGGTTTGGGGACCACACCTTCTGCATGGGGGAACACAAGATGCTCACCTGCAGGTGGCCCAGGGGCAGCACCACCGAGGGGTGGCGCGGCCAAGAGGTGTCAGGGTGCAGACACCATCCCCACCCAGGGGCCCCGGGCAGGGCAGCAGCTCGGTGGAGGGTTTCCTTCCTCCTGCCCCAGCCCGCGCCTCGCCAACCACCCCGAGCACGGCTGCAACCGCCTCTCATGTGACCGCCAGCTTCCTGTGCGCTGGTGCCGGTGCTACAGGACGGGACGGGACGGGACGGGACGGGACGGGACGGGACGGGACGGGACGGTCCGCGTTCGCCGCTGCCGGACGCTGAGCCCTCGCCACCGGCCTCAGGGCCATGCTGCGCCGCAAGCCTTCCAACGCCGGGGACAAGGAGCCCGGACACAGGAAGGTGAGTGCTGGCAACATCCAGGTGCTCTCAGTGCCACACATGTCCTGGCACATGCAGAGCTGTCTGAGCCTGGGCTGCCGTGGGATGCTGAGCAGGAGGGCTGGTGCTGGGGGGCTGTGACAGCACGGCAGCTACCCTGCCATCAGTTTGTCTCTGCTGCCACCAGCCACTGTGGTCCTGCCAGTGCGTGGACCTGGCCTTATCCACCTCCTTCTTTGACTCTCATCCCGTTCAGACGGGATGCACGGCCTCCAGGATCAACATGGGTGCCAGCTCAGGTGCTGGTGTGACCCGTGGGGCTCTGCTGGGGGAGGCTGTGGCTCCCCCTCTGCATGGCCTCCCCAGGCGTGGGTGGCCGCCTGTCATTTCCTGGAGAGCCATGGCTGCGGTGGCGGGTGCTCAGCTCTTGCACAGCAAGGTGCTGCGGTCGAGGCTGCAGCTCTCTCAAGTGCGTCAGCCGCTTCCTCCGGCAGCACCACTGGGAGCCACAGGAGCACCAGCTGCCAGTGTCACGGCCTCTCGAGAGCCCCTTGCATGGCACGGCCGTGTGCCACCCTGTGGTTGAAGTCTGGAGGCTGAAGTCACCAGTGGGGGCCAAAACTGGTCTCACACCAGCTGGCACTTCAGCTCTTGCCGAGCTTTGCTGGGTGGGCATCGGCATCAGCAAGTCACCACGGGGAGTGGGGCAGTGCCTGGTGGTGGGGTCCTGCCCATGACAGGCAGACACTCGGCCACAGCAGCTCCTCTGTACCACCAAGCTCACACAGGAAATCAGAGTGAAGTCCCCCTCCCTGTGCTGCGATGGCCCATCCAGCCTGGCCAGTCCCAGTGGGCATCCCCTGCCCTCGCCCAGCCACAGCCACTTTCACTTCCTCTCCCTGCCCTGCTCCAGGAGAGCCCAGCCCCCTGACTCACTGCCAGCCTCTCTGTGGCTCTTCCAGCCCCAGGGCACTTCTATCTCAGAGCTGTTTTATCTCAGCAGTGAAGCCCTGGAGGGTTTATTGGGCCTGGATCTGGTGGATTCAGAGCATTCAGGTGGGAGCAGGGCAAAAGCCAGCATCCCCTCTGTACAGCTGCACCTGGAGCTGGCATAAAGCCACAGCAGGTGTGCAGCTGGATTTGCACCGTGAAACGGCCCTCTGCAAGGAATGGCAAAACCAAGGGGTGCTAAGGGATGCTCGGTGGAGCCAATGAGGAGGAGAATAAAGAGGGGACAGCACAGGGCGGAGCTGGGAAGGGCCACAGCTGCCACAGGAGCTCGCAGAGCTGCTTGAGAACGGAAATCTCTGGTTGGGGTGGTTGGTGGCAGAGTGAGCACCGTGGTGCGTGCTCTGAGGACCTCAAGAGTGGTGGCGGTGGCAGCCAAACTCGCTGTGCCTGAGCACACTGGTGCTGGCATCCGGGGGTGAGGGACACCTGGGGCTGTGTGGCTGTACTGCCACCAAGGACATTCCTGGCCTGGAGAAACCCTTACATGTGAGACAGGGACCCAAGGCCATGGAGGGGAAGGCAGGCAGGAGGCACAGGAAAGACTGAAAGGAGCAAAGATGGAGAGGTACACCAGGACTGAGATCCAAAAACAGCTTTGATGGCCCAGGCATGGAGGTGGCACCATGCCAGCTGATGATGCTCTCTGGGCTACAGGGTGACACTCCCGGGTGGAAAACATTGAAAACTTTCAGTCCTGGAGCTGACCCTGTGGGTAGCAGCAGGGATATGGCTGCTCTGATGCTACCTGCCCTTCACTGCCTGCCCACCTGAGCTGGGAGGAGCTGCAGCACTGCAGAGCCCTGTGTCCCACCACTTTCTGGCCCATGTGCCAGGGTGGCATCATACACAGCCCTGGGCTGCTCCCAGCACGGCAGTGCCAGGCTCCATACCACAGCATCCCTGCCCTGGGAATGCTGTGCCAAGCAGCTGCACAGGCACCAAGAACTCAGCATCACAGTTCTGGGGAGTTCACAGCACATAGCAGCTCTTGGAAGAGAGTGAAAAACTCTTCCCAGCACCAGCATTACCCTGGAATGGGTAAAGCAGCCCAAAGGGCAGAGAGGAGCTGGGGCAGGGGATGCAGGAAGAAGCCCATCTCCCTCCCTCACACCTCTGTCCCTGCTCCCAGCTTTCCCTACAGCGCTCCAGCAGCTTCAAGGACTTCGGCAAGTCCAAAGTCAGCTCCCCTGTGTCAAGTGAGGAGTTCAGCCTGGAGAAGAATGTGAGTTCCCAGTACCCCCGGGGCAGCAGCACTCCTTGACACATCCTGCTCCCCTGAGAACAGCCCATTTCAGGGCTAGTTTCCCCAAACTCCTGGTCTTACCAGTGGCCCACGTCATGGAGCAATCCCAGGGTGCCAGCACTGGTGGGATTCGGGATCTCACAGCCCTGCATGACCCTGCTGAGGTTTGCCCAGGGTGGAGGGCTCTGTCTTCACTCTCCATCCCTCTGGCAGATCCCAGAGGATGGTCCCAGCAGTGCCGCTCCTGAGGAGGCCGTGCAGAGCAGCGGGACAAAGCTGGGCAAGAAGTGGCGGGCAGTCATCTCCCGCACCATGAACCGCAAGATGGGCAGGATGGCCGTGAGAGCGCTGGCCGAGGGGACGGTGAGCGCCATGGAGGGGACACAGACAGGTGAGGGGGGGACAGCTCCTCCCTCCTCGGCCTGACCCCACTACCCCCAGCAGGCAGAGGTGGAGGAGGAGGGTTCCCCATGCCCCCTGTCCCCAGCCAGCAGCACAGGAGAGCAGAGCCATGACAAGCTGCCCCTGTCATACCTGGAGCTGGAGGAGGAGGAGGACGGGCGCCCAATCCTTGGACGTCAGATGTCCAGCGGTGAGGCCAGCCCCAATGGAACGCTGGTCCCACATCCCCAGCCAGACACATCTTGACCCCCTCCTCTCTGTAGGCAGTGACATTCCCAGCCCTGGCGATCCTGGGGACAGCCGGCGGCCAGAGGAGATCGTCCCAGCCTACTCTGGCCCCTTCTGTGGCCGGGCCCGAGTCCACACTGACTTCACCCCCAGCCCCTACGATAAGGACTCCCTGAAGCTGCAGGTGAGCCACGGCCCCTTCTGTGACCCTGGGGAGGGAGGGAGGGATGGCTGGGGACTCCCCAAGCTGGGAGTGTTCCCTCCCTGGCTGTCCTCAAGCCTGCACCCACTGCTATCCCATGTTCCTTGGCCTAGAAAGGGGACATCATCAGCATCATTGAGAAGCCACCTGTGGGCACCTGGACCGGGCTGCTCAACAACAGGGTGGGCTCCTTCAAGTTCATCTATGTGGATGTGATCCCTGAGGAGGTGGTCCCTGTGCGCAGGAGCCGGGGCTCCAGCCGGAACAAGCGCCTCAAGCCCAAGACCCTCCATGAGCTGCTGGAGCGCATCAACCTCCAGGTGAGGGACAGGAACTGTGGGCAAAAAGCAGCACCCAGCCCGGGGTACCAGCAGTGGGACAAGTCCCTCTCCCCTTCACTGTCCCCCACCTGCGTGGCTCCTTCCACTAAGCACCCCGGGGGCGCAGAGGAAACACATTGGGCATTTCTGGGTAATGTGGTGCCCACCATGGACCCACTGAGGGCTTGGGAGTCACAGGCTAAGACTGGGGGTCAGGGGGAGCCACCCAAGCCCCACTGACCCCTGCCATGCCCCCCTCTCAGGAGCACATCCCCACCCTCCTGCTGAATGGGTACCAGACCCTGGATGACTTCAAGGAGCTGCGGGAGACTCACCTGAACGAACTGCACATCATGGATCCCCAGCACCGTGCCAAGCTGCTGACAGCCGCTGAACTCCTCCTGGACTACGACAGTAAGAGTCCTGGGAGGGGGTGGGAGAGCCCTGACTGGGTACTCCAGAAGCACCACTGACCACTAACCACGGCCCCTCTTCCAGCAGCCAGTGAGCCAGAGGATCATGACACCTCCGAGGCCCTGCCATCACCCTCAGAGCCCAAAGGGGACATTCCCCGGGATTCTGGCTGCTTTGAGGGATCAGAGACCCTGGATGGCAGCCGGGAGGAGACCGAGCCGAGGTGTCCCAAGGAGCAGCTGGGGGCTCTCTCCATGGCAGGATCCTCCTGAGCCTGCCAGCACTGCCGCTTCCCGCTCCGGCCCTAACAGTGGGGCTGGACTGGAGGGGATGGCTGCTGGTAGGGGACAGGGGAGACCCAGTGGTGGCACCTTGGGGTTCGGCTGGACCCCTGCACCACAGCCAGATGCTGGGTGGGCATGAGATGCCCCAGGACATTTTGCATGGCACTGCCTGGCACCACTGTCCCGAGGCAGGGACTTTGGGCATGCCAGGGCACAGTGCTCCCTGCCAAGACACCACAGGCATTGGCTGCTTTTCCCAGGTTTGCCAGCAGGCTCAGGAAGGGAGCCGGGAATGGAAGCCATGCCTGCAGGCAACTGAAGCCTACCCAGGACACTGCGACTTTTCAGCATGGACACACAGAGACACACAACCCCCCCGCCTGCCGTGGGGAACAGTAAGATGCAAATAACACAGCTAAGTGTCAGATGGAGAGTCCTGGAAACACACAGGGAAGGAAGAGGGAAGACGCAGCTGTCTTGGGGCAGCACAGATACACACGCAGGGGCTACAGCTCAGCCATTTTCAAACCAATTAAGTTTCCTTCATTGTTTTAAAATTAAAAAAAAATAATAATAAGAAAAAAATAAAGAACACTCAATCCTTTCCTTCCTTCTGGAGACCCTGACCTGTGCAGGCAGGTCCTGGCAGGGAGCACTCCACACACCTCGTGGAACAGGGAGCAGCAGAGCTAAGAAATACACCTTTTTGCACCGAATTGGAGATTTGGTCAGTAGCGTGTTGGGGTGACTCCCACAGGGAGCTCTGTTCCCGGAGGGATGGGGCTGGGCGGCTGCAGGGCCACAGCAGGGCAGCCGGAGCTCCTTCCCTGCCACATTCCAGCTGGGAGCAGCTGCAGCAGCTCTACCCTCTCACCCAGGAGAGGAGCTCCTGCACTGCGGGAGAGGGGGCAGTGCCCGTGTCCCGTTCACACCACAGCCCTCGCTGCCAGCTACAGCCCAGGCCGGGGCAAGGAGCGAGCTAGGAGGCAAAGGCCAGGATCCAGAGCAAGCAGGATCCCGGCTGCAATCGCTCCCCACTGCTGCTGAAAGCAGGGTGGCACAAGAGGCCAGGGATGGAGCAGCAGCCATTTCCCACCGCCAGGCAGGAGCATCACGGCCACCCACACGGGACTGGCCAGGCAGGACACCCCCCCCAGCAGCCACCACCCACCCTCAGGGAGGAACGGGAGTGCCCAGCACTGTGGCCAGGGGCATGGAATGGCCTCTCCTCCATCAGTGACCTCTGCGGGGATCCCAGAGGCGTGACAGTCAAGCCAGTGCAGGATGGGGACTCTGGGGTGGCGGGAGCCCTGCCATGGCACAGAGCTCTCCCACCATCTCCCCAACCTCTCCTCCTCTGCTGAGGACACACAAGTGACCAACACCACACAGCCCAGCCCTGGGCAGCTGGCACAATCCAAGGTTCCCAAAGCCAGCCTAGCATGGCTGAAAACAGCAGAGCAAGGCAAGGGGGGGACATGGGAATACAACAACACAAAACAGAATCAGGGCTGAGCTGCTGTGCCGGAGCCAGCAAGGGCTCAGTGCGGACACCTGGCAGCAAAGGCAGCCCCAGCACGGGCCAGGAGCCAGTGGTACAATCAGACCCTTCCCTGCAGCTCAGCCCACCCTGGTTGCCTTCTCCCTCAAAGCCCAGAGTGGGAAGGAGGTTCCCCCCATAGCTGCTGCCTTGTTACATCACATGGAAAGGAGCACAGGAAGAAAGCTACTTAAAAACTGCTGCCAGCAGAGCTCCTTCCCACTTGTTTGGGTCCTTGGGGCACTAAAACGTCTCCTGACAAGCCTTACCACGCCAACCACAAAACAACGCGACAGATTAGAGGAAGGAGGGAGGAAGGGATAGAGGATGTTGCTGCCAGGATTGCTTTCCACTTCCTTAGGAATTCCTCAGCAGGAGGGAGCAGGTCGGCCCTAACCGCCTGGCCCTGTCAGAGCTGGGCCCAGGCAGAGGGACAGCCCCAGCCCTGAGCTGGGATGGAGCATCCAGGACAGCCTGCGGAGCTAGAGGCCGGGCCCCAGGCGAGCCTGCCTCGTTGGTGGCAGTGCCCCATGGTGACCAAGGCGTTGCCACTCACGCTCACTGTCCCGTGCCACCGCACCAGGCCAGCGCTGCCCGCACCGCGGTGAGTAATGACTAAAGCAAAATGGCCATGGGGAATCAGGTGCCTGCCATCCAGCCCTTCTCCTTTCCTCCATCACTTCCAGCTTTGATTAGACAAAACAACAAAGTTCTCCCTTCCAAGCAGATGCTAGTGCTCCACTTGCCCAGCGTCCAGGGAGGGCACCGGGAGCTGCCCAGGTGTTCGCTGCTTCTCCTCTGGCATCGCGGTGTCGCTCACAGATGGTGCAGGGACCTGGAGAGAGAGGTGTGCAGAGTGCAGAGTGACCCGAGCCCCATCCCCAGTGCACAGCCTGAGCACAGAGGCCCCACTGCTCCGCTACTGCCCCCAGTTCTACTGGCAGTGGTCTTGGCTGGGCTTGGGAAAAGGAAAAATCAAAACCAGGGGCAACCCAACAGGCAGAACAGCAGCCTCAGGAAGAGCTGGAGCACTGGATTGCTCCGGCAGAAGTGTCTGGGCTATGTCCACCAGAGAAGGGCAGCTCATGCCCAAGCTGGAGCATGCCAAGCCATTTGCCACAACATTCATGGAACAATTTAAGTGGGAAGGGCACTCTGGAGATCGCTTGTCAGACAATGTCCTTAAAACAGGACTAATTTCAAACACAGAGCAGGCTGCTCAGGGCAACAACAGCTTTCTCCAAGAATGGAGATCCCAAGGACAGCCCTGCAGCTCACATGCAGCAGCAGAACAAGATATCTGCAACCTCCCATCCCTCCCCAGCACCACCGAGCTCCATGGGTAACAGCTCCTGAGTGCTCTCATGGCAGGACTGATCTCCAAAAGCACAGCCAGCTGTGATCTCCTTTGAGGAAACCTAAGGAGACCAAGACATGCCCGTTGCCAGGGTTAGAGCAAACCAGCTTTTCAGCAGCAGCCCCTGACACGGCCCTCTCCTACCATGTAATTTTGTCCTTCCTAAGTCACACCCTCAGCTTTCTCTCACTGTCCCAGAGGCCCCCAGCACCCAAGGGGATTACTCACAGCACTGGGGGGAGGAACGCTGCCATCCTGCTGCTTCATGTCACCCTCCTGGGCCTGCCCAGGGCCCTGCATGGCCGGGGACTCCTGTGATGTCCGCGGGCACGATCCCTCCTGAGCTGTGCTCTCTTCCTGCTGCAGGATGCCCCGTCTGTCCAGGACACTGCAAGGACACAGCCACACCATCAGACACCCATGTCTCCCCAAATCCCATCTCTCTTCCCAGCAGAAGTGCTGGTGGAAGCCAAAGGTCAAAGCTGCCCCTCAAGAGCTCACCTGGGGGGTAGGGGCCCACAGAGCACCTCACAGCAGTTCTTCACTATGTTGCCATGGCTGTATGGATTCTGCACACGGTTCTTCCCAGTCCAGGACCCCTTAATCTGAAACAGTTGGCCACAAGCTCAGGTTTACTCCAAGGACACCCTGCCCCAGCCCCCAGATCCCTGTGCTGTGCACTGCTTTGACACACTGAGAAACGTCAACAGCGCAGAGGAAGAGGAAGGCTCTACTCACGTCTTCGTTAGTTGTCTGATTCAGTGCTACCAGGAAGGTGTGGAATCCAGTTAACCCCACTACCGACCACAGTGTGAAGAAACAGATGAGCACCTCCAGTACAGTGAGAACAGTTAAGGACACCCACCTATTACTGCACCCAGAAACACCAACTTCTCTTCCTCTCCTCACCATTATTTTCTGTTTCATTCTCCTTCCAAAAGCAAAGAAACTGCTCCCCACATTGTCATCCAGGACAAAATGCCTGGAAAGACTCAGAGTGGCCTAGGCAGCTGCTCCACACCACAGCTCCCACTAACCCCCAATTTTGGAGAAGTCAAGCCCTCAGGACCCTGGAAGGATATGTGCCTGGGGTTTCCTTCAATGTGTTAAGAAACCCGATCTTCAGAGATTCTGCAATACAAAATGAGAAAGGTTTTTTCACCTGAAACATTCCACTGAGTCCAGTTCCCTTTCACACTCCAGCACTGTGGTTTCACATCACCACCAGTAGCCCCACTCCTCCCCTCCCAGCTCTCCAGGGAGACTCACTCAGTGCTACGTAGACGATGTTGAAGGTGAAGATGTAGATGGTGAGGAGGGAAAGCGAGAGGATGAAGAGGTAGAAGTAGCGGTAGTTCCTCTTCCCCACACAGTTGCCCACCCAGGGACAATGATGGTCGAAGCGCTCTGGGGAAGCCAAGACAAAGATCAGCGCTGCCCTGGCATGGTCCTGCCCACCTCTAGATCCTTGCTCCTGTGCTCCCACTTAAAATATCCCTCAGGCTGACACAAACTGCCAAGTTCAATCCACTGCTCAGCCAGAACCCCATATCCTGGCCTCCTTTGTGGAGATCAAAAAGTCCAAAATTGTTTTATAATGAGTCATTTTGCACATTAAGAGAGAATTTGAGCTTGACTCTCATGTGTCTCCTCTTCCTGGGTTACAGCAGCCACAGCACATGGGTTAGATGAAGGTCTGGAGGTTCCCTGAGTTCTTACCCTGGCATAATCAGGAGAAGATTCAAAACCCAAGCTCCTTGAGTATGAGACGAGGCAGCCTGGACATTCCAGAGCCAACCAGCACGAGCCTGGGCAGGGGCCTGTCTCTGTGCCGAGGATCTCTGCGAGGAGCAGAGAGAGGGGCCCCGAGCCCACTCACCCACACAGTTGTCGCAGATGCTGCAGTGCGAGGCACGGGGCGGACGGAAGATCTTGCACGTGTAGCAGTACTTGAGCTTCACAATCTGGTTGTTGATCTGGAAGTTCTTGATGCGCGGGGGTGGGCGCTGACCCTGCGGCACGGTCCCGTTGGTGGCCTCTGCCAGAGAGAACCGGGCACAGGTCGGACCCGCTGCTACAATATGACAGGCCTCAAATGACAGCTCGCTGCCCCGCCTTTCCCACCGGCAGCATTGGAGCCCGCTGGCTCCGGAGCCGGAGGCTGCAGCTCTGCTCATGCGGGCCAGAGCCAAGCTGGCAGCTTGGAGGCAGGAAAAGGGATGCCAGAGCTTTCACAGGCATGTTGAGAGTGGGCTGGGTGTTGCCAGCTGCATCCACCAAACCTCCTCTCTCCCTGAAGGATCAAGGGGACCACTCCAAGCTTTCTGCGCCCCTTCTCAAAAGCAAACTGAGTTTGTATGTACACGGCTATGGGAGAGAAAGCCATGGGTGAAGGGGCTCCCAGAGAGGGACGCAGGTACATCGTGCTGCCTTCTTGAGACTCGGCCAAGTACAGTGAGCCAGCAGATTGGGACAATCCTCACTTTTGGAGGTCCAGCCAGGAAGATAAGCTCTGCAGGGACTGTAAGCTAGAAATACACCATATATTGAGAGGCTTTTCCAGCCCTCATCAGCTTGGCCACTTCACACTCACCGATCTCCATCTCAATGAAGGCTGCCTCATCAGGCAGAGCCCTCGGGATCACGCCGGGGTCGCTGAAGCTTGTCCGCAGCAACGTGGCCATGGCAAACAGGAAGAGAACTGCTGCAAACACGGGGATGGCCGGGGACAGCTGCACAGCCAGGTACCGGCACCTGCAGACATGGGGTGAGTCAGAGTCTCCTGGCCTGCCACAGATTCAGAGCCTGGGCAGTCCCCAGTACTGCTCAGACCTGGAGCAGAGAAGCTGTTCTGTACATCCTTCTGATCCCACTACCACAGGGGAGCACTCCTGGGGCAGCTCCAACAACCAGGTACCACCACAGCATCTCTGTTTTCCACCAGGTAGGCACAGATATTTCCCAGCATTTGTTCTGTTTTCAGCTCCCATTTTAAGCAGTGCCAGAAACACAACCAGGCAGCTGGAGAGATCTTGTCCGTTAAATTCCTGCTGCCGAGGGATGGGTCAGACGACTGGGAGAAGCACCCAAGGCCTGTAGCACCAGGGACCCCATGCCTGGAGAGCCAGAAGGCATGGAAGCCTGTGGGTATGGTGGGAATCTCTAGCCAACCTCTAAAGAGCAGGAGCTTCCAGTACCGCAGAAATTATTGGGATTAAGTGCATCCTGCACTTCTTAGGAATGGATTTCTGCAGAAGTGCAACATTCCCATGCAACAAGACATCTGGCCTCCTCTGGCTTTCCTGAGACGCTCCAAATAAAGCAGAAAGGCTCCTGCTCAAAGATCCCCCCAGCTCAAAAGGCAACAAGGTTTGTTATTGCTCTACAAATGCAACAAGGCCCAACAAGGAGTATATGGTGCTCATCCCACTGATGGAGGAGATGCAAAGGGAGCACAGGACTCATCTCACCACGGTCGTGCTGCTCCTGGACACCCACAGCCATGTCCCCATAGGTGTGGGAGGCCTGGGCAGAAGTCACGCTTTAGAGACACACTAGGCTGAAAAAAACCCGTATTTTACCGATTCCTTCAGGAAACCCTACTAATGTTGGGGTGAAGTTCCTACAGAGCTTTGCTATGGTTTAAGGGAAACCCCACCTAAATCCCACCACTTGTGCCACGTCTAACCACTCCTTGCACACATCCCTTCCCCAGACTCCTGATGCAGCTAGGCACCCAGGCTTTCAAGCACCTGGCTTTCTAGGATCCACTCTTTATCTCTGCTGGTGAGGGGTGGATCCAATCCAGACTCCTACTGTTCCACAATTACTCTCTGTGGTAGCATCAGGCTACTGCAGTTAGGGGCGAGGGATTATCCTCCCTGGGGGGGCTACCATCCTAAGCAAGGCCATTTCCATGACCTCTACAGCATTGTTTAATTCTGCACGGCATTCCCACCACAGATTCCCCAAAAACAATGCAGTTCCCAGCTCCAGCTGGCAGCACTGGGCTCCACAGGCCTGCTGCAGGAACATCTCCTGGGCCACTGCCTGACTCCAGCGCTGTCCCCCACGTGTGACAGGGACAGAATGGCTGCACACTGAAGCCACAGCACACTTCAGTCTCAGCTATGACACCAGGAGCCCACAGCAACACACAGGGCCTGGCCTCTAAACCAACGTCCTTCATTTCAGACACTGCACACTCTGCTGTTCCCCAAAACAACATCCCTGTGCCCAGCCCTGCCCAAGGACGAAGAACTGCAGGGCCGAGCTTATCATCTTCAGGCAGCCCAAGATAACTTTGCATTCCCTTTGCAAGGGCAAAGTCCAGGGACAGCTGCAAGTCAGGCAGCAAGTAAACAAAAACCTTGGCACCCATTTGGGGTAGAAATATGGGGAACATGGAACATGGATTTAGGTGCAGGTCAGCCTCTTTTCCCAGGCAATGAGTGTCAGGACAAGAGGTAATGGCCTCAAGCTGTGGCAGGGGAGGTTCAGGTTGGACATCAGGAGAAATTTCTCCATGGAAAGGGCTGTCAGGCATTGAAAGGAGCTCCCCAGGGAGGTGGTGGAGGCCTCAACCCTGGAGGTGTCCAAAGAGCAACTGGATGTGGCACTCAGTGCTCTGGTCTGGTCAACAAGTTGGTGACCAGTCACAGGTTGGACTTGATGGTCTTGGGGTTCTTTTCTACCCTAATTGATTCTGTGACTATTCCTTGAAAAGCTGGACACGGCTGCCTGCCCCAAAGGACTGCAGCCTGACCCTTCTCCAGCTGATATAACAGCTTTTGGAATTGCTCAGACAACACAAACATATTGCAGGTTTAGATATGGATCCATGAGCTGTGTTAAAGCTGAGCCACAGCCCTCCTGCTTCCACACAGGCTTAGTTTAGCTTCCCTTAGCTGGGCTGGCTTTTGCAGCCCCTTGCAGGTGAGGGCAGAGGTAAGAGCCAGAGGAGCTGCCACCACAGTGAAACTGCATTGCCAGGCCCAGAATGGAGCCCAGCACATGCCCCCCACCCTTGGCTGTGCTGACAGGGCCTTGCTCTTCAGGTGACTCCCAGGAAACACATCCATGGCAGGGAAAGCAGCCTCATGAGGTCCTGATTTGATACTCAGGTACTCACTAGCACTAGGGAATCTTCAGCCTACGCCCTGTCTCTAAGACCATTTCACTGCTCAGGAACAGACATTTAAAGATCCTTTGTTTGGGAGAGCTCAGAGCCAACAGAGATGCTCTGTTGGCATGTGAGGATGCTGCTCCCCCACTCCCAGCACCATATCTGTGCTCTGGAGCATTTTGTCACCAAAAAGCAGACAATAACAGCACTATCATGACTCATCATCACAGCAGGGTGGGCTGGGGCAGGAAGGCTGAACAAAGAGGTCATTGGAATGGGGAGCAGGGGCAGAAGCAGCTGGGAGGTGCCATGAGCTACGGTGCTTGGCTGGTTATTCTGCACCCGCTTGGGAAGGTCTGTTGTAATTGGCATGTTGAGCAAAGCTGTGGAGGAAGGGAAAAACCACCATGCCAGCCCTGGTGACAGGGACTTTTCCCATAGAGGTAGAGCATACCTCCCAGGCAGGCCTCAGCAGGGCCCAAGCACAAGCTGCACAGTGCCCCTCACCCATGTCTCACCTGCAAATCACCTGTGTAACCTTCCTCAGCTCCAGCATAGCCACACCGTGAGCCTGGTGAGAGTGCCAGCAGAGCTGTACCTTTCCCCAGTGGCTGACCCTCAGCAGGGCACTGCAGCCTGCCTGTACTCTGCTCACACCAGGGATTGGATGGTGTCTAGCAGCTGCTGTGTTTGCAGGAAGTGTGGGAGCAGCTGCTCCAAAGCCCAGCCACACCACAACACTGTGTCCAGACCTTTCCCAGCAGCACCAGGCCAGGCTGGAGCTCTCCCTGGAACTTCTCCCCACCTGCCAGCAGTGACACACCATCTGTAGGCACACACCATGTGTTTCTGACCCAACTGAGGCAGGAGACAGATGTGTTATGCTGATGTTATTGCTCTTTTCCCAGCTAAAATTTCAGATCTCTGCACAGGCAAATCACCCCAAGATCCAGCTGGAAATGGGGGTGCCACAGAGGATGTTGAGGCTGGAGGGAGGGTGAAGTCATCTCCTAAGAAGGAGCCCACATATGAAAAAAAGGTCAATCCAAACCCCAGGAGTGGCCACTTCCCGCAGAAACAGGAAGAGAACAGGCTGAACTCTGGACACCAAAAAGTTCACCTCTATTGAGACAAATTACAATGATTATAGAGCATCAGTTAACTCACGTGTAAGTTTTGACCATGCTTGACACAGATCTAACCAGAGCAGATCTAACCAGCTCAGAGATCCCTTTGTGAGTCTTGGGTCTCTGGGCTTTGGAAATTAAAACTAAAACATAAAGTCACACAAGAGGCAGTGTAGGTGTTTTCAACTCATCAGAAAACAAAGACATTTTCATCTCTATAAGGCTAAGAAAGTAGGAAAAACAAAGTGACAAACATGCCTAAGCATTGGAAAATCCAAGAGCAGCCCCTTCCTGTGTTGCCAGTGCTGCTAGTGCTATCATGTCAAGTTTTGTGCTGAAAGCCAGGGACAAAAGAAATCCCACTCCCTTCAGCTGAGCATTGAACTCACTTCAGGAGAGACAGGAACTGCAAAGGGAACTCCCAGCCTGAGAGCAGACACTACATCCCATCATCCCAGTTCCTAAAGGGATTTTTCACAAGCGCTTTATCTGGTCTTCTCCTCATACTAGAACACCTCAAGCAGACAGCAGCTAAGTGCCAAACCATGGGGCTGACATACCTTTAAGAGCTTGAAACTGTATTTTATGGGACACTGTACAGAGCAGGCCCAGTCAAGCACAGGTCTCAGACTTTGCAGGGAGCAGCCCCAAGCAGTGGGAGCTGCTTGGTGAGAGAGGTGCCCTTGGGCAGAGGACTCTGGTCGGTCGGTCGCTGCAGAGCCCTTCCCAGGAGCCAGCACAGCTCTGTCCCTCAGCCTTATCTAGGAAGGAGGAGTTGGATCTCAGGTACAGCACTGAGTTCTGCCAGCCCTCGGGTCCCGTTTGCTCCTGGATGGAAAGATTTCCCCAACGCCAGAGCACAGCGTTGTGGTTTTGGGGGATCAACACAGAAGTTCCCACCCACAGGGCTGAGGTGGCTCAGCCCGCTTGCCTGTGGCCACCACAGAGGTACCGGAGAGACTCGGAGGATAAAACCAGCAGCAGCAGCAGCCCTGCAAGTGTGGCCATGGCTCCAGGGCTGGGAAGGAACGGCAGTGGCTTTTCCTCTGCCGTGGGTGCCAGTCCTCACCGGCCTCAGATGTAACTGGAGCCCAGAGCGCCAGGATCAAGCCCAGCCCAGCGCAGGGCGAGCAGCCAGACAGATCCTGGCTCTGGGCACTCCGGAGCCGCGCTCAGAGAAGGTGTGACTGCGCAAGTGATTCAGCTGAACGGAGCAGGCAGCACAGGCAGCCTGCAGTGAGCGGGCAGCAAGGGAAGGAGAGACTCCTCCGCCCACCTCCAGCTGCCTCGCTCTAAATCCAGACACCAGCTTCAAAGGGGAAACCGGGAATTTCCACACAAACACTAAGGAATCTGCCAAACACTGAGACAAACGGACAACCTGGTGAAAGATCGAGGCTGAAATCCTCACCCAAAGCTCTCTACACATGCAGGGCAGCCAGGGCTCCTGAGCAGCCAAGCTGCTTATCTGAGCCTGATCAGTGAAACAGAGACCTTGGGGAGTGTTTCCAGCTGTGAAGACAACATTTCATCCCTATTCCAAATTCAAAAATCCCCAAGCAAGTTCAAAACAACCCCCTCTCTTCCAAGCAAAAAACCACTAAGGTGCTCTGAAAGAATAAAATGGGTATTTGGATTTTCCCAAACTTTTCCTTACCTCCCTCAGATGATTTAACGAAAACTCAGAGGTGATCCTGTTCTCAGCAGCATTCCCCCCACAGAGCCCGCCTGCCAGGTCTAGGTACCGCCGGGATGTCTTGGTACAAACCACCCCTCCACAGGCCTCTGCCTGCCAGAGCATGGAAAGGTGCTTCTCAAGGAATTTGGCTGCGCGTTCCTGACTAACCACAGCCTAGGTCTGGAACACAGCCTTGGCTCACTCTGCCTAGCGCAACCACAGCAGAGCGGGATGTGGTTCAGTCTGCTGCTACGGACAGGATCCACAGGGAGCCAGAGCAATTATCCCTCCAATCAGTGTTTCTGGTGCAGCAATAAGCATTTCTGGAGCAGCAACACTTATTAGTTCTTCCTGTAAGGCAGGAAGGCTCAGCCCCATTTTTCAGATGGAAAAAACCCAAACATCAAACCAAGAGTGGTGTCACTCAGTACCTCAGAATTCAGACTGAGCCAGGGATCATTTGGGCAGGGAACCAGGGAGAGACATGCCTGGTCAGGGAATGTGGAAATAAGCTGGCTAAGGAATGATGCTGAGGAAGACAGCATCTGGGCTGAAGGGATTTTGGAATTGCAGGAATAGCCAGGGCTCAGCCAGTGAGCAGGTCCTTCCACTCGTTCTTCTTGGCTTTGTGAGCTTTTGTGTTACCCAACCCTGTTTTAGCCCTTCTGCTGCCCCAGAACACAAACATGCCCATGGGGACCGAGGAAGGGAAGTTTTGCAGTTGTTTAGTTGATCCAAGCTCATCCTCTAGCCAGGCAACAGGGGTGTTCTGCCCCCTCCCACAGCATTGTCCTGGACAAACATAGGCTTTTCCCTTTTGGCTTGTTTTTTGATTTTAGGATTAGCCTAAGGCCAGCCCAACTCCCCAGGGAGAGCTGAGGGGAGGGGGCAGATCCTTCTTTTTCAGCGAGATCAAAGGTTTTGTCTGAAGGTCTTTAGGCTGCCAAGGTGATGTACGGGGTGGTCAGATCCTTCCCAAATGCCAGCACGGCTCTGGCTGCAGCATAGCCTGGGGGCATGTCAGACCGGCAGGACCCCCAAGCTCACTTCTTGTTAATCCCTCAGCTGGGGTCACCTCCCTGGTAGGGCTGAGGGGGCGCTGCATGTCCCCCCGTGGGTAGGGACACAGGTTAGGCCCCAGGGCTGCAGCAGCAACGCCCTTGCACCCCGGCTGTCCTGGAGCCAGGAGCACTTGGGACAAGCAACTGCCAAGTCCCTGACAGAAGGTGACGCACGGAGAAGCAGGGTCAGTGTCACCCCCCGGCACAGCGGGGGAAGCTCCAGCAGGGCCCATTTTCCCCAGAATCTTTGGGCTCAGTCTGCTGGAGGTGAGGAAGCAGATCTGGACGCGGAGAGCCACGCTCTGCCAGGCTGCACCGTGCTGGACTCCTCTCCCTCTCCCGGGGGTCCCGGGCGCACGGGCCCATCCCATCCCGCAAGGTCCCCGGGGGACTCACTCGAAGGCGAAGAAGAGGGCGCAGGTGCCGAGGATGAGGAAGAGCGTCAGATAGAAGATGCCCTTCTGCCGGGCCATCATGATACGGCCGTCGCAGCAGAAGGTGTTCCTGCCCGGCAGCTTCTCCCATTTCCGAACCACCTTCTTCCTCGCCACCATCACCGACATGGCGGGACCGTCACAGGGGCGGCAGCGGCCGCCGCACGTTCAGTCGCTGCTGCTGCTGTTCTTCCGCCACCCGCGCGCCCGGCATCATCGGGGCCCCGCGGGGCCGCGCTGGGCTGGGCTGGGCCGGCGGCTGCGGGAGAGGGAAGGGTGAGAGCGCTCGGTCAGCACCGGAGCGGCGGCGGACCAGCGCGGGGGGCGACGGCTGCCGTAGCCATGGAAACCCCGCGCCCGGGAGGGGCGCTGCTGTGGGAATCCACCGGGGAAGAGGCGCGGGGCGCGGCCAGGAAGACCCTCGGCTGGGCGGGAGGGGGCGGCGGGGCGGCTCCACACCGGGAGGGGACGCGGCAGGGCCGGGCCACACAGGGCAGGGCA
>VZTB01018016.1:527029-542238 GCA_013397245.1 Thryothorus ludovicianus
ACCACCGCCGCCACTCCGCGTTGTTTCTCTTTTGTTTTTCGTTTTCCCGCACCGGGTGCCCACAAGGACCGGGCTGCCGAACCCCAGCAGGAATACCGGGAGTGCACGGGATGCTCCCGTCGTGGGTTCCCCGCCCCTCGCCCCTCATCCGCACATCTTCACTTTTCGCACAGCAGTTTTCACACGGTTTTGTACACCCAAACCTTGGGGTCGGGCTCAGAGCCCCCCCGCGATCCCATCTTCGGCACCCCGCCACTGGCATCCCGTGCGTTCCCGGCATCCCCGCCACAGGCAGCCCTCTGGAATCCCACACACTGCGCTCCCGTTGGGCACGTGGCTACCTGCAAAGGCAGGGCCCGGAGCGTCAAACCCGAGGGAAAAACACGGAATTTTTCCCGCGGCTGTTGCCATGGAGACGCCAGCAGCTCGCTGTCCCTCTCCCTCTGGCAGGGCTCTGTCCGGGCCCCCCATGCGCCCGGCTCGGGACGGGGGAGGAGAACGGCAGAGAAGACGAGGTGGGCGGATGCTGCGGGCGCCGTGACAGACACGGACACCCCTTCACAGCTGGGAACTCCGTGCGTTTGCTCGAACGATCCCCTGAACCCCATCAACCCAAAGGATGCTCCCAGGAGCCGAGTCTGGCCGGGAGGAGCCGTAGGTGCGGCAGCTCCGTCCCCGAGCCCGTGGCACGGGCGCGTCCCGGGGGAAAGCAGCGAATCCCCGAATCCCTGGGGCTGGAGGGACCCACGAGGGTCACGGATGGAGCGGAGACCCTCAGAGCTGCTCTGGCCCGGGGAGACACCACCGGCTCCCGCTGCCCGGCGAACCGGGGGCGCCCCAGGAGGGCCAGATC
Organism: Thryothorus ludovicianus; assembly: GCA_013397245.1. Lineage (NCBI taxonomy): Eukaryota > Metazoa > Chordata > Aves > Passeriformes > Certhiidae > Thryothorus > Thryothorus ludovicianus. The sequence continues at coordinate 527,883 of VZTB01018016.1, forward strand.
TGTCCTGGAGCCCTCGGGGGCCCCGTCCAAGGCCGAGACGACGCAGTCCGTGCTCCGGGCCCTCCCCAGTCCCACCGGTTCTCCCGCCCCGCCCGCCGGACCCGCTGCCATGGCAACCCGGACGTCACGGGGGCGCGCTTTGTGGCAGGGCGTGAGGGCTCGGCGCGACACCCGGTAGCGCTTTGCGGCAGTACCGGCGTGCGGAGCCATGGCGGAGCAGGATCCGGCAGTTGCGGCGGCCGGGAGCGGCAGCGAAAGCGAGGAGGAGGTGAGCGGGGATGGAAGAACGCGATAGGCTCTCCGGGCGGCCTCCAGCGCTGTTTGCGGGGCTCCGGGAGCTCTCCTGGCCGGGGCGGGCGCAGCGGAGCATGGCGTGGCCTGACCGGGGATTTCGGGCCGGGGATGTCGGGCCCGGGACTCGGCCGGGAGGTGCCGTGGCGGCACCAGGGAGCGCGTGGGAGCGGGCGCTGGGGCCATCCCCGCGGGTTGGGTCTGTGACCGCGTGTGCCTTGTGACAGGAGGATGGTGGGCGGCGGCACGGGCAGCTCCTGGAGGCGATCAGCGCCCTGTCCGGACGGAAACGGTGAGTGGGGGTACGGGCGTCCCGCCTTAGGCCCCAGGGCTCCTGCAGCAGCCGCGCCGCGGGAGGCTGCACGGGAAGAGGGGTAGTTGGGACTGATCTCGGACCCTGCCCTCAGCACCGGCCCCAAACCCTCCGGAGCGTCTGGGGGACGCGAGAAACATTTGGAGTTGTTTTCTGTGCGTTTCTCGCAGGCGGAAGCTGGTGGAGCGTTCGGAAGCGAGCAGGCAGGTGTCCGAGTTCAATGTCACCTGCAAAGGTGAGGCGAGGAGCTGGGCAGGGCTCGGGGATCTGGGATGGCACTGCCTGCCGAAAGCCGTTGTGAGAGCCGGGACAGCTGCCTCACCTGGCAGTGCCACACGTGTGCGCAGGTGCTGGGGAAAAGCTGCTTCTGTCGGAGCTGTTGCAGCCCGTCCATCCCAAATCCGTGCTGGGCAGCGTGAAGAAGGATCTGGCCAGAGTGAAGCGGAAGGCAGCGGTGGAGCTGCCGCTGAGCAAAGAGGAGGCCAAGAGGGTGAGTGCAGGGAGCCAGGGGGGTCTGAACTGAGCCCCCAGTACCCCTGTGCCCCTCTCTGATGCCAGCATCGCCTTTCTCTGCCCGTCTTGTTCCTCTGCAGGTGGTGAGGGAGGCTGCCTATGTCACCACCTCGAAGGATGTGGGCAGGTGGCAGCAGGTGGTCCTGCAGAACCGGCGTGCGGAGCAGCTGGTGTTCCCCCTGCAACAGGACATCGCCACGGTCACCCCTCTGGAGAGAGTCACCTCGGCTTGGAAGGTGGCCACCGGGATTCACACGGTTGGGGGTGGCTCAGGGAGTTTGGCCAGAGCAGCTCCAGGATCAGCTGGGGCAGGTCAATGTCCCCTGGCTGTGCTGGGGGCAGTGATGGAGGTGAAGGAGGCACAGCCTGTGGCTGAGCTTGGGAAAGTTAAAAGGGCAGTCTGTGTTCCTCACACAGAGTAGACATATTAATTCCATGTGGGACAAGCCGGGTAAGATGTGACCACAGGATTTGGAGCCTGCTCTGTCCCCTTGTAGCCTCTCAGGGCCAAGCACATGGGAGTGTCTCTTGGTCACAACTGCTGAGACAGAGGGAATTGGTTTGCCAAATCCTGCATGGCTGGAAACATTCCTTACAAAAGAGGGATATGTTTGGTTTTGAATGCAGGTTCCTCTGGGGTTGTGCTGCTGGCAGAAAGCCATTGCCATCCCTGGGAGTTTTCAGATGCCCAGGTGAGGGAGGGGCAGCTCCTGCTGAACTCCTGACAAATCTGTCACTCACACTGATCTGCCCAAAGGTCCCTTTCTGTTTCGGAGGGACATGGCATTGTGTGGCCTGGAACTCCTGCTCCATGCTCCTTGTGTCAGCACTGTCTGGCAACTGGCAGGCCATTTGTTTCACATGGGAAGAATTCTGCCTGCCCTCACCTGGCCATGTGGCTGGGAAAGGGCCCAATGGCTGTGGCATGGGAGCCATGAATGGGGCTGTGACCATGCGGGTCCCAAGGTGGGGACACTTCCAGACCTTCTTAGGGGCAGTGAGAATGGATAGGAACATCCAGGGGAGTACTGGCCCTCGCAGTTCTTCTCATCCTCTTGCTGTGTCTACTGTTCCAACAGGCCCGAACTCCACTGGAGCAAGAGATCTTTGGATTGCTCCACAAGACACAGCAGCCCATCACAAACCCGCTGCTGACACCAGAGGAGACGGCCTCACTGCAGGCCATGAGCTTGGAGGAGGTGAGGCTTCATCCTGCTGGGCCCTGGCTCTGGGGGCCTTTTCCTTGGCCCCATCCCTCACTCTGTGCTCCTGGTGCTCCCCCCATGCTCCCTGGTGCTCACCCCATGCTTCTGGTGCTCACCCTGTGCTCACACTGGGAGGGCTGGCCGGCGGGCGGAGCTGCAGAAGGCCCGGGCACTGCAGTCCTACTATGAGGCCAAGGCTCGGCGGGCAAAGCGGATCAAGAGCAAGAAGTGAGGCTACGCCCATGCTAGGCTGTGCCCATGCTGGGCTATGCCCATGCTGGGCTGTGCCCATGCTGGGCTATGCCCATGCTGGGCTGTGCCCGTGCTAGGCTATGCCCATGCTAGGCTGTGCCCATGCTAGGCTGTGCCCATGCTGGGCTATGCCCATGCTGGGCTATGCCCATGCTGGGCTGTTCTCTTGCTGGGCTGTGCCCCTGCTGGGCTGTGCCCCTGCTGGTCTGGGCACACTGGGAGGGCTGGGCACACTGGGAGGGCTGGGCCATCCTGCTTTGCCTGTGTCCTGTCCAGCCCCTGAGCCATTCCTGTGCCACAGGTACCACCGCGTGCTCAAGAAGAGCCGGAGGCGCCAGGCCCTGAAGGAGTTCGAGCAGCTGCACAAATCAGACCCTGCAGCTGCCTTGGCACGGCTAGAGGAGCTGGAGCAGCTCAGGATGCAGGTGCTGCCTTGGCATCTCTGCCCCACCCCTCGGGAGGTCCCTGCTCCTTGTGGATCTCTGTGTGATGCTTCTCTTCCCCCAGGAGCGGATGAGCCTTAAGCACCAGAACAAGGGGAAATGGGCCCAATCCAGGGCCATTATGGCCAAGTATGACCTCGAGGTGAGATGGAGCCACAGAAGGGTTGGATGGGAAGGGAACTTAAAGCTCATCCAGTTATGCCCCCCTGCCATGAGCAGGGACAATTTTCACTAGACCAGGTTGCTCCAAGCCTTGGCCAACCTGGCCTTGAACATTTGGGGTGGCCACACCTGCTCTAGACAATCTCTGCCGGGGCCTCCCCACCCTCCCAAAGAAGAATTCCTTCCCAATATCCCATCTATCCCTGTCTTCTGTCAGTGTGCAGCCATTCCCTGTTGTACTGTCCCTCCCAAGTCACTGTATAAAGTCTCTTTATCTCTTATAAGCCCATTTATACAATTGAATGCCATGACAGCGTCCTCAGCGCCGCCTGGGGGAGGGGGGAAGGCCAAGGTGGGCAGAGAAGGTTGGGACTCTTGTCTCTGCCCTGTGTTTGAGGCTCTCGCTGCCCCCCAGGCCCGCAAGGCCATGCAGGAGCAGCTGGCCAGGAACAAGGAGCTGATGCAGAAGGTGCGGGTGGAGCCACCCGAGGAGGAGCTGTGTGAGGTGCCCGAGGAGGACACCATGGCCTTGCCCGTGCCCACCGGGGCCAGCGGGGCTAATCCCTGGATGCTGGGCAAGCCCAGTGGCCCAGCCCTGGAGCCTGAGGCACGGGAAAGTCCAAGAGATGACACAGTGCCTGGTGCTGTGGAGAGCAAGGACGAGGTGGAGGAGGAGGAGCTGTCGGAGGAAGAAGCTCTGCTGCAAGACTTCAAGCAGAAGCGGCGGGAGCGGAAAGGGAGCCCCAAGGGGCACAGTGAGGATCATGGTGAGCATCTTGAGGCCCCAAGCTGGGTGGGCTGGCAGTGCTGTGGGGCTGGACGAAGGAAGGGGGATCTGGGGACAGTTTTTGGCTGGTCCTTATTCTCTGTCTTGGAGAATGGAGTGACCATTTCTATTCTCAACATGCAGATGCTGATGAGACTGAGGCCAGCGCTAGGCAGCCCAGGGACAGCCCAGTGCCCCCGGGCTGTGCCAAGGAGCTGGGGGACAACCCAGTGTCCCCGGGCTGTGCCAAGGAGCTGGGGGACAGCCCAGTGTCCTCGGGCTGTGCCGAGGACCTGGGGGACAGCCTGGTGCCCCTGGGCAGTGCCAAGGAGCTGGGGGATAGCCCGGTGCCCCTGGGCAGTGCCGAGGAGCTGGGGGACAACCCAGTCCCCCCAGGCTGTTCCGAGGAGCTGAGGAGTTCAGGGCTGGAGCCTCCCCCTCAGGCGCAGGAGCAGCTCCTGCTCTCAGAGCAGCTGCGCCGCATTCAGACCATGGAGGATGTGGAGAGTCTGGCCAAGGAGGAGATTGTGGAAGAGCAGGAGAAGCTGGTAGCCCTGAGAGCTGAGAAGCGAGCACAGCAGCAGGAGGAAGGCAGAGCTGGGGTCAGACATACTAAGAAAACAACAGCCAAGAGGAAGATGATCAGCCTGGAGGCTGTGCTGGACAGGAAGCCCCAGGAGATGGACTGCCCCAGCCTGCCTGTGGTCCTGGAAGAGGAGGTGAGCACAGGCCTTCCCCATGCACCCCACTACCCAGAACACCCATCCAATAATACCCAAATTAAGTCCTAGTAACCCCAAACTCTCTCCTGATAACCCTAAACTCCCTTTCAGTAACCCCCAAACCAGTAACTCTAAACCTTCTCCCAGTAACTAGAAGCCCCAAACTGGTAACTCCCAGTACTCCTAAACCCCCTTACAGTAACCCCAAACCCCAGTAATGCCCAGTAACTTTTACCCGCTTCCCACTCTCCCCAGTACCCACAAACCCTCTCCCAGTGCCTCCCAATTTGTCCCAGTCTCTCCCAATTCCCCCAATAACCCTTAAACCTACTCTGCCTTATCCTTGTGCAGGAGGGAGGCATTGAGCAGCACGGGATGATCTCGGAGGCCTTTGCTGGGGATGATGTGGTCGCTGACTTCCGCCGGGAGAAGCGCAAGGCGGAGGAGGCGACAAAGTCTCAGCCGGTGAACCTGGTGCTGCCAGGCTGGGGCGAGTGGGGTGGCACAGGACTGAAACCCAGCACCAGGAAGGTCAAGAGGTGAGTGGGGGAGAGCTCAGGGATGCGCCCAGCCCCATGCCAGCCCTGACCCCTCACTTTCCTGCAGGTTCCTCATCAAGCCGCCACCGGCGCCTCCGCGGAAGGACCAGCACCTGCCACACGTCATCATGAGCGAGAAGCGCAACATCCATGCGGCAGCACATCAGGTGGGGCACACCTGGTCTCCATGAGAGCTCCAGCACCTGGGCAAGCCTGGGGCATTCTTGTGATCCCTTCCCAAAACGTCTGCAATCCCTGCCTGTAATCTCTGCCCAAATCTTAGCTTCCAGTTGAAACAGCTCGGAAATGAAGGAGCAGGGATATACAGGACTGCTTGGTGGTGGTGGGTTGTTCCAGCCCTCAGGTTCTGCTGGCAGCAGAAAGGGAAGCGGAGTGTGAATGTGTCCTGGACAAGTGGAAAGCAGTGGGCATTGGGGGCAGCATGGGCTGGAAAAGCTGGGCTGGGTGGCTTGGGGCCATTACCCCTGCGGTGTCCCCACAGGTCAGCGAGCTGCCCTTCCCCTTTGAGCAGCACCAGCAGTTTGAGCAGAGCATTCGGACACCTGTGGGCTCCACGTGGAACACTCAACGTGCCTTTCAGAAGCTGACAGCCCCTCGAATCATCACCCGCACTGGCCACATCATCCAGCCCATCTCGGCCGAGAACATCCCTGACACAGCCCCTGGCAGCGGGACCAGGTTCAGGGAGGAGGCCATGCCCCAGAGGAGGGCTGTGCCCGGGGGGAAGGATGTGTCCAGGGGGAAAGCTGTGTCTAGAGGGAAGGCTGTGCCTGGGGGAAAGGCTGTGCTCAGGGGCAAGGCTGTGCCCAGGGGGAAGGCTGTCCCCACATAGCCCTGGAGCTGCAGAGCATGGTAGCTCTGTGTCTGCAGTCTGGAGGCTTGAACTGGAGTAAGTGGGGGAACCAGGAGCAGCTCCTGGTTCTGTCCAGTTCCTTCTAACTCTTTCTCTGCAGTAAAACCCAAGGCTGTCCTTCTTGTGCTATATACATGGCTGCCTTGGCAGTGTCTGGGGCTAGGTTGGGCCAGCGCCCTCCATCCTGTCCTTGGGGTCCATGTAGGGTCAGGTACTTTGGCTAAATTGAGGGTGAGAGCTTAGTCAAGAGCTCAAGTGGGGCACATCTGGGAGCGTGGTGAGGTACTGGAATAGATGCCAACATCCTGTCCTGTGCCTTTGTCTTTTATATCTCCATTTTTGTACCTATGTAGATTTTTAAATCTTGGCCAAAGGGGTTTTCTCCCCACCTTGTCATGCTGAGCCTGGCCTTGGGAGTGGTTCTCAGGTCCACCTGCACTCCCAAAGTACCTGCTTAGCCCTAATAAACCTGCTGACCTGGAAATGGCTGTAAGGTGCTGCTGCTACTTCTCTGCATGTGCTGGGAGCTGGCTCTGTCCACGGGTAGCCCTCACTCCTGCTGCCCACCTCCAAGCCCGTGCTCTGTGCCCAGCCACCCCTTGGAGTGTGACAGTGAGGTGCCTCTCAGGGGTTGGCTGGTGCATCCAGCACAAGTAGAGGGATGTGCCAGAGCCTTACAGACGAGGCCGGGATCCCTCCAGGCCTCTTCCCACAATTAAAACGTGGGCTGCGCTTAGCGCCAGTTGGAGAAACACTTCCCGGCCCCAGCACAGGAGCTGGAGCTGCTGCTGATCCTAGGAAACGTCCCTCGTGTCAAGGACGCCTCCTCCCACCGTGGCATTGCAGCCCGCCCTAGGCACCGCTTGTCCCCAGGGCCACTCTTCTCTCTGGCAGCTGGGTCAGACCAGGGAACAGGGGTCGTTCTGTGGGGCCGGGGAGCAGGCACTCCCCATGCTGGCTGCGGCTGTCCTGTGACTCCTGCCGGGCTCTGGCTGCCGGCTTTTCCCGGGCTGGGAGGGGGCTGGGGCCGTCTGTGTCGCAGGTTTGCCAGGGACCCATCCCGAGTGTCTGGCCCCTGCAGTACCCGGAGCGCGGGGGGTCAGAGGCCTCTGGCCCGTAATGCTTGTGTAGCTTGGAAAAAAAAAAGGAAAGGAAAGGAAGCGGAGAACATTTCCGTGCCGTGACACCGAGAGCCCCTGGCGAGGCTGGTGGCCCTTGCAGAGACTGCATCCCACTGCCGTGGGAAACCTTCGCCCGGGGATGTCACAAAGGGCAGCGGGGGGTTCGTGTTTGTTTTTAGTAAAGGGCAAAGTGCCCTGAACAGGGGGAGGCAGTGTCCCCTCCCAGCCCCTCCACCTGCATTCGGTGCTCTACAGCCCCCCAGCCCTCGGCGACTGAGGCCAGCAGATCCCTGCGGCACTGCTGTCCCTGTCTCTCCTGCAGGGGCCCTCCCTCGCCTGCCTTGGCTCATGGCTCTGCCTTCCTCCTCCTCCCCAGCCCGGGCAGCGTTTGGCTGGACGCGATGGGCTGTCCCCGCGCCCAGCCCACCTCCTCAGCTCCAGCCCCGGGATGCTCGGGGTGCCCAGGCTGGGAATGGTCCGGGGGCCTGTCACAGCAGAGCTGGTTCAGGGTCAGCAGGACCTGCGGAGTGCTGTCCTGCTGTTTGCCTCACTGCAGGGAGGGGGAAACCCCCACGTGCCTTCAGCCCCCGAATTCGGCCCATCCCACGGCAAAGGATGCTGCTACTGCCGTGCATGGCATCACCTGTGTCCCTGAGGAGGAGGGCACCGCCCTGCGAGGTCTGGCCTTGCCGAAGCCTAAACTGGGACCTCCCCAGCTCCCATGTGATGCTCTCTCCAGGGCTGGGGATATGGTGGCACCAGGGCAGTCCTCAGGTACAGATCTTGCAGAGGACCGAGGCTGACAGATGCTGCAGCTGTCACAAGCTGGATCACCTGAAGCAGCGAGTGGACCTGCCGAGGTGTAGATCCCTGTATGGATCCCTGGCTTACAGAGCAGGTCTGGCAGCCTGAGTGTGGGTGATGCTCAGTGTGGGAAGGAACAGCTGTAGCTGCACATCTGGATCTGCCTCATCTTGTGGGGAACGGCAGGCTTGGACTGAGCTGGCTTGAACTGGGGCTTCCAGTACCCAGAGATGCTTCAAAAATATATGGAGGCAGCATCAGCATGAGCTGCTGGGTTGAGCGGGAGGGACCCTGGTGCGGGGGGAGGGACCACCCGTGCTGACATGCCGGCCCTTTCAGGCTCCTGCTATAGCAGAGGCTCCTCTGGAACCCCCACATCGATCGAGGCAACACTTGTCCCTCTGACTTCTCTGCAGAAATGGATTTACTGGGCACAGGAGCTTGGGGTTTTTCAATTAATAACCCATTTCAGTTCTGCCGCAGGACAAGTGGATGCCAGGGATGCCCACTGGCAGCTCCCAGGGCGGCAGGGAAGAGGGATGAGAGCCCTTTGCAAGGGGACAGAAACGGGCCAGGGAACCTGGCACGGCTGCGGGCTGGGGTGGCTCCCTGCGTGGACTTCCCCGGCCTGATCGCCGCTCTCCCCGTGACAGCAGGGCCGGCCGCAGCCTGTCAGACGGGGTGCGAGTCGAGGAGAACCTGGACAAAGCCCTTTTGTCGCCGGCCACCGCGTCGGCCGCGGGAACCCCGGTGCCGCGGTGCGAGCATGCAGCACTCCTTCGGCCGCTCCAGCGCCGCGTCCCCCGAGAGCCGCGAGCGGCTGCGGTTACTCTTACTGGCCTACTTTCCGGGCTACGTCAAAGCCGGGTTTACGGAGCCGGGAGCCGCGGCGAGAGCGGCCGAGCTGCTCCCGGTGCCAGCGGGGAGAGCGGGCTAATCCGGGCCCGGGGCCGCGCAGCCTGGCTGGCACACGGGCGGTGGGCAGCGGGGCAGGGCCGGCGGCGCTGCCGTGGAGCTAGGGACGAGCACGGCCACCGAGAGGTCCCTCGCGGCAGGGACCCACCCGAGAGCGAGGGCCGCTCCAGCCCCGGGGAGCTGCCGCTGCAACCGGGCTCCTGCCTCCGGCGTCCCGGGAGGCCAGTGGGAGCGGGATGGAGTAAAAGGCAGATTTAAAATCAACGAACGATTGGCTTTTCAAACGAAAGCTTTTGGTCGCTGTTATTTTTTTGGGGGGGGTTGGATTTTTTGTTTGTTTGTTTCTTTGTTGTTATCTTTTTTTAATGCAGGCTGTAAATAACCTGTAAAATATTTTCGTCTGGGCTGTTTCTGCAACTAAAATCTTGTCCCTCTGACAACCCAAGCTCAGGTTGTGAGTGTGAACACTGGGGTCGTCATGAATCCCTGGGGTGGATCCCTGGGGTCCTGTACCTTTGTTCATTGGGATCGGGGAATTCCCGTGTACCTGAATGTCTCCAGCTTCCACGGGCTGGAAACGGTCCTCCCCAGAACGGGTCTGAGCTCCGCTCGGCGGGTAGGAGAGGGGCTGAGCATCACCCCCTGACCGGACGGAGGCTACAGGCTAAGCCTGGCACAGCGCGGGACAAACGGGGCAGGGGAACCAGTTTTGGGGTTGGAACATCAGGCTCAGAAATGCTCTCCCTAAACTGTCCCGTGCCAGGGACAGGGGTGGTCCCTGCTCCCCGAGTCTCTCAGCCTCCATCGCCCCGCACCAGGGGGGCACTGACAGCCCGTTCCTCCCGCTGCGGTACCCGGTGCCCGGCGCATCCCGGCCGCATCCGGGCGCCGCAGCGGTTTCCGTGGAGATGGCATCTCCCAAGCCCGCACCGCCCGAGCCGGGGGTTTCCATGGAGATGCCGTATCCAGCACGGCACAACCTGAGCCAGAGATTCTGCCGAGACGCTGTAGTCGGGACCCTCGCCCCGCAGCGGGGCCATTCCCGGGGACGTGTGTGGCCGGGGCCCTCCGTGGCGCACGGGTGCCTGCGGAGTTACCCGCCGCTCCTCACACCAGTTCGGTGGCAGCGCTGGGACACCGATACCTGCGGATCTGAACGTCCTGGGGGAGCTGTCGCCAGCTTTGTCACCCTCTAGGGCGGGAACCCGCTCGCTCGGGCTGTGTTGCCACATTCAGGCTCTTCAAGAGATGGCGGGTCCCTGCCTGTACCCAGCTGCCCGGAGAGGAAAGGGGGAGATCCCCGTGTCCTCCGATGACTTTGTCCCAGCCGCCACACTGCAGCTCCCACAGTGACACGTCAGGGTGGGATGTCAGTGACACCAGGTGGGAAGCAGGTACCGTGCTGCGCTCCTGCACCAAGGGATCAGGTACCCAGCCCCAAACCAGCAGCATCCCAGAGCTGGGGGACACCTGGCTGAGTTGCAGCACAGTCAGCACACCAAAACCCTCCTAGGGGGATATGAAGGGTCACAAAGAGCAGGACTGAGGCCAAGCTGAAGGGTGAGCAGAGGCAGATGTCCTCCTGGCAGGCGGCTGTGTGTATGTGCCCTGGCCAGTGTTACAATAGCAGCTTCGTTTGAGCACAGCTGCCGCAGAGGTGGCACCTTCCATTCTGCACACGGCAGAGCTCTGGCAAACCCCAAGCTCCCGCTGCAGAGACAGGAGGCAGAAGCACACGAACACTGCTGGGACACTCACTGGGACACACTGGGACACATACCTCTGCCCACTCGGTTCCTCTGGGAGATGAGGAGCTGGTTCAGCCCTCATGACCCTCCTCCCCACCCTCCTTCATGCTCCTGCTCCACCTCTGCTCCCAGGTTGACCTTCCTTGGCCACCCTTGTCCTGCCCAAGTCAAGGCCATCTGGAGACTCCATGGGGGCTTCTCAGCTGGCAGAGCAGCAGCAGCTGGGAGCCTGGGGGTGATGTATTACTGGCCATTCCAGCCTCCAACTTCTGGGCAGACCCAGGACTGCCAGCAGCACTTGCAGCATCCCCAGGCACAGGCCATCAGATGCAGCACTGCAGTCAGAGCCCAGCTCTTTGTCTGTTGTTATAATTAGGAGCCCCCGGTGGCTACTGAGGCTGGACCTGGGAAGCTCAGGGCTGGGAGACAGACACTAAAGGAGCTGGAATCTGGCACAGCAGCCTGGGAGCAGGGGCAGGCCCTGTTCTGCCCACAGCAACTACTCTCCAGAGCCTCATGCTGCGTTAAAAAGGGCTGGAGCATAGCCAGGGCTCAGTGCAGGCACCCCTCTCACCCCTGCCAGCCCTGTAGGGCTCCTCACCTGCTCTCTGGGGCTCCCCTGGTACCCCAACCTCTGCTCACTCACTGTATCCCTCTCCCCTCCATCACTTTGCCCTTGCCCTGGCTGCCAGCTCTTCCCTTGGCTCCCAGGCACAACATGGTTGCTCCCTGTCTTGTGATCCCACATTCTCACCCATCAGTGGTGCCCTCCCAGCCCAGGGCTTCTCCTGGGTTGTGGAGGAGGAGGAGGACAGCAGAGACAGCGTGTGCCAGCTGACTCCTGTCTGTGCTGCTCACCATGGACAATTCACACTTCTCCAGCCAGCATGGATGCCTGGAATGGACAAGGAGGAAGAGGCCAATCCCAAACTTCCGTGGAAGGTCCAAGAGGAAGCCACCCAAAATCTCAGTCCATGAAATTCCCTTCCCGAGGCAGGAGCAGCCTTATTTTGGCCCCAGCAGCTGGGTTCAAAATGTCAGCCTCTGAGCTCACAACAGATCCAGTTTCTCATGCAGGAGGTGGGACTCTGTCCCATGTCCCTCAGGGAGCAGGAGAAAGAGGGGCTGCACAGCAGGACAGCAGGCAGCAGCCTGGCCTGTCATGTGTCTCGCAGGACTTGAGGCCTCCCTGCCCACCATTCCACCATTCCCTGTCCCTGATTGCCAGCAGGGAGGACAAGGCAGCCACTCTGACGTTGTCACCTTCTATCTGCTCTGGTGGAGCTGTCAGAGAGGGGACTGCCCATGGAATGTGGGAGGATGAGGGCTGCACCTCTCCACAGCGTCACTGCATCAACCAAACTCAGGTGAGCTCTGCCCACCTCAGAGGGAGCAGCACAGAGGATCCTTCGTCAGAAAAGTCCCAAGAAACCCAGTGAGAAACTTCCTGACCCCGCAGAAACGGACAACCTGTTCCTCCCAACGGGACACCGGTCCCCTGGCTCCTCAGTCACAACCCCAGCTTCCCACTGGAAGCTGAGGTGTCCAGGACAGAACCAGCCACATGGAGGTGACATGGAGGGCATGAGGCCTCACCTCATCCCTCTTTTTCTGCTGCCAGGAGCTACAAGCCACCTTTGCTGCCACCAGCTGCCACTCCCCTGCTAGAGGAGAAGACTCCATGATGCCAGTTCATTCAGAGACACCTGCCAGCCTGGCTGCTCAGTGATGGCTGGCACCAACACATCTCCCAGAAGGGTCAGGGTCTCCCCACAGCAGCCTGGCAGGAGCAGAGTGTGCCATGCCCAGCTGGGTGTGTTAGCTAACGTTCTGGTTTCTGGTCAGGGAGGGGGCAATGATGTGGATTCTGCCCAAAAAACAGTGGGAAGAGGAGAAATAAATAAAAAAAGGAGCACAAAATGGAGCAGTAATGACAAAAGCAGCAGTAACAGTGCTGCAGGCCGAGTCAGAGCTGAGCACTCAGGCCCTGGTGGCCCAGGGGACCAGAGCAAGCAGGGGACACACAGGTCGGGGCAGCCCTGAGCGCTCAGAGGGCTCACAGGTGCCCTCGGACCTGTGGAGTTTGGCAGAAGTTCTGCTGCCCGGGAAGGTGGTGTGGAGGCAATGCTGAGGTGAGACAGCAGCTGGGGCTACCCACAGCTGGGGGCTCCTGGGGGATATGTCCCCAGGACAAAGGGGAGGCAAAGGAGCCCCCAGCTCCCCCTGAAACATGAGGCTTGGCTTGATTCCCTTGAGGAATTACCAATGAGGGTTCCTTATCACATTTTCGCTGTGACAGATCATTCCCATTGGCACTTCCTCAAGTCAGTCCATGACTGGTACCTGATTAGCTCCACTCCCTGATGAGTGCCTTATTCCCCAGACTTTTCCATTTCCCTGGAACATGAGAGTTGCAGAATTTTTCACCACCACCTTTTAAAGTCCTTTGCTGCAAATTATCCCATCCTGAAGACTTAAAAGGTTCTAATTAAATGGGGCAGGAGCAGCGGTGTGTTGGAGGATGTGATGGTGGGGAGCAGAGCTCTCCCAGCCAGCACCATGCAACCCTGGGTGTGATTCCTGCAGGGATGGGGTGAGGCAACTGCAGGGTGACGCTGTTACTCAAACTGTCTGTTTTTAATTGCACCAGGATGCAAATAAGGCAGGTCTTTATGAACCTGGGGTCATGTGCCTGTCTCAAGGCTGTGCCAGCCTGGTTTTCTGACCATCATACAGCCTGAAATGCAATGCCTCTTGGAGCACCTCTTTTACCCACAGTCTAGCTGGAGGCAACAGTGGGAAAAGATTCAATATAATGTGAAGAAGTGGAGTAATTCCCCTCTGCAGGAAGAGCTTCCTCCCTCAGCCTTTCTCGGTGGAGCCCTGGCTCTCTGCCTTCCCACGGTTCTTGCAGCCCCATATTTCACCCTGTCACCCCTCACGGTGCTGTCTACTCCTGGATCTCATGCCCCACGAGCTCAGCAGTCTTTTGCCCCACAGACCTCTGCCCCAAGCCGCTCTCCAAGACCCCACGCAAAAGGCAGACGGGCCGTCTCCTGCCCCAGGATGCTGTGGCCTTTTCTGCAAAAAAGAGAGCTCGATCTCTGCGTAAGATGTTGTTTTCCTCTCCTTAGGCACTGAAAAGGTTTGGGGCTGAGGCTGCAGAGGACTCTCCCGGCAGGTGATACTAGGGTGTGGCTGACAACCGAGATGAGCCATCTGGGGATGGCCACACCCTGGAGCCCGTGCCCACCTCCTGAGGGGCCCGGCCATGGCAACGCTGAACTAAGACGAGACTTCGCCATCGAACGGACCAAACCGGGGGAGCAAACGGCTCCTGCAGTGTTGAGGGCAGCACGGACCCCATGGAGATCAGCGACGAAGCTCACGGAGGTCCGAGCAGCACACCAGGGGCGCGGGACGGTGACATCCGCCCGCCCCCCTCGGCGCCCACGCAGGATCGCGGGCCGCGGTCACCGCAGCACTGCCCCGTTCCGAACCCACCCCGCAGTCCCGCGGGACCCGGCCCCAGGAAGCCCCCGGCCCCTGCCCGCCCCAGGGGCCCCTCCGCGCTGGAGCATCGTGCCACCGCACGGGGACGGGGAGGACACCGTGGCGGCATTGCGCTCCCGCCCCGCGACCGGCCCGTCCTGCCTGTCCCCGTGCAGCACCCGCGCCGCGGGCCGGG
>VZTB01018017.1:1551-19995 GCA_013397245.1 Thryothorus ludovicianus
TTAAAAAAAAAAAAAAAAAAATGGAAAAAAAGAAAAAAAAAAAAAAAAAAAAAGAGGAAAAAAAATTTCTCCACAAAGCTTGGCCCATGTTTATGTTCTTATTGCTTATTATCAGCAATGTAGAACAAATTACTGACACGATGCTGCCGAGGCTCCAGCGGCCCTCGGAGTCAGGCTCCTGGTGGAGCTTCCTGGCCTGTTTTAAATGGAAATGCTCCACGGGGCTCTGCATTCTATGGAAATATGCCAGGGAGAGCGTGCAGGAGCAGGGCAGGAGCCTGGGCTCCGCCCTGGAGCTGCCAGAGGAGCAGTGGGATTGGCACTCGGGGTTGGAGGAGCCCCATGGGCAGGTGGGAGATGGGATTTTTGATGGGATCACTGAACATTTCAGGTTGGAAAAGCCCTCCAAGACCGTGGAGTCCAACTGTTCTCCCCACGCTGCCAAAGCCACCACTAACCCACATCCCCAAGTGCCACGTCCACAGGTCTTGTGTTCCCCCAGGGATGGGGAATCCAGCTGTGGCAGGGCTGGTCGTGGAAATCTTTCCATGCTTTTCACAGCTCTTTCCATGAAAATCTTTTCCCTCCTACCCTAAATCCAACCTAAACCTCATCTGGCACAACTTGAGGACATTTTCTCTTGCCCTACAGGAAGGCTTTGGGAAAGCTCTTGAGTTTCTCCAACCATGCAATACCTCATCCTCAAAATGGGATATCTGGGTTTTTGGAACTCATTTCTGCTCCCAAACCAACCCAGGAACAGGGTGATCCTGTGTTTGTGTTTGCACCCACACTTGCTCTGATCTTGTCTGAAGAGGATGGTCGGACTTGCTGTCCCTGGTCTGGGCCACCCCAGGTGCTGCTTGGACCAGAGTGACACCCCTTTCCAGGGAGGAATTCCTTCCCAGTCTTTGGAGGGGTGGCTTGACACCCCCAACCTGTGGGGAAGGGCAGAGCCTGGTGCTGTATCCTGCACCAAGGTCAGGGTTTTGGGGCCACACTGTACTTGGAAGGAAGTTTGATGGGGATACTCAGCTTTTCCCAGCTCCTGGGAGGCCTGGGGATATGATGTGGGGTTAATGCCATTGGGGGAGGGTTGAAATGATGGGGAGTTGTGCCACAATCATTTCTACCACACCCCCCTCCCCACGACACCTGGACTCGGCAGCAATGAAGTCCTGATGCACTTAAGCATCCAGCAAACTTTAGGAATTCAGGCTCTGGAGCGAGAAGCTTCATAGTTATTTGCTTAATGGTGTCTCAGAAGGGGGAAAAGAGCTTTTGCACCATGTGCCTCCTGAGGATCCCAGAGGGTTGCTTGGTGCAATCTCATTTCCAGACTCCAGCCCAGTCTAGGGTTTAAGTGGTTTATCCATCCTGACATGGGGAATCCCTGGATGAGCTGGACCTGCATCCCCAGCTCTTGGTCACATTTCTGGACCACATCCTGGGAGATGGTAGAGGAGGCAGTGCAGTTCCCCAGGAAGGAATCTTCCAGCCCTCCTGCAAATCTAAAGGCTGGAACTTTGGATATGATCCCAGCTTTCCCAGCCCAAGAAGGAACTGCTGTATTCCCTCTTTCTGCTCACACCACAACAGCAAAATCCTTCTCCCGGCAAACAGAGCCGGCCCTGAGGTTTTATTAGATGAGATATGACCTATTTAATATGTAAAAAATAAACAGCTTAGCTATTAATAATAAATATTTAGGGCTCCTTCCAGCTGTTCTTGTAGAGCTCTGTGATAGAGTGTTTACCATGGATTTGGGTTCCCAGGAAAATATTTTTACTGATGCAATGGTCTGTAAACCCCCTGGGTCTGTATTATTATTAATAATATTATTAATATAATTGTTATTATTATTATTGCTGCTGTTGCTATTGCCATTATTTTTACATATAACCTAATCTTTTTCTCAATAAATTTAGGGCAATAAGGGTTACCAGGAAGCATGTGAAGGGCACCCACCTCCCCTTCCAGATGTGCTGGGTCGTTTCTCTCCATCCTGGCTGATTTTAATCCCAAATTCCAAGTATGAGCTCCAAGTTCTCCACCCAGGGAAGCCGATATGGGATGCAAGGAGAGTAGGTTTAATTAAACCTGCTTTAATTAGACACTGCTTTCTCACTCCACAAAGATGCTGGCTGGGGGACTGTCACAGGATGTAAGGATCACACGAAAAGGACACACATTTGGAGCAGAGATCCAGAATTCCCACTGCTGGAGCTATAAAACCATGGAAGCATTTTCTCTGAACACTTTTCTTTCCTTCTTCTCTGCATGCCTGTGATCCTCATTGAGAATGGGAGACTTTCATGTCCATCAGGGGCATCCACCAAGGATGCAGCAGGAAAGGGCAGAGGCTGCCTCCCCTGCCTGGAGAGCCTGGAGAGAGGGATGGAGGGAGGGATGCAGGAATGGCCAGACACCTTGAGGGCACCAGCCAGTTCCAGCCACAGATAGAGCCACGTGGGGGTAGAGACAACAAAATGCTGTTTGTCCTCACCCCAAAATCAGTAGGAGTGAGTTTTTCTCTCAGTAGGAGAGGAAAGGTGTGTTTGGGTACTGAGTCTGAGCACCAGTGCTGCCAACATCAGGGAATTACCACCTCTCCCATCCCTCTGCCCTCCCAGTCTCTTTAGACTAGAAGTGAATTTTGGGACAATGGGATTAAGAAAAACTCCTTTTCTTAGACTTCTCTCCCTACAAGAGAACCAGGCACATGCCTCCACCTCTTTTTTGGGATAAAATGTGATGCTCTGGGAGGATGGTCCCATGGGAATCTCACCTTGGGAGAGAAGACTGGGCCGGAGGGGAAGATGCACAAGGGTTAAACGCCAGACTTTAGGGGAGGCTCCTAAAACTTCCCTGTTCTCTGCCCTGAGCTGGGAATACATGAAGGGCTTGTGGAAAAGCATCAGATCTTCCCAGGCTATTGATTCCTGACCTTCATTGCACTGCCCGTTAGCCCCAGAGCAGGCAGCCTAATCTGAGCTCATTCTCTGATCTTTACTGACCAGGCTAAAGGAAAATTCCCCTTCCCAGCCCTAAAACTGAGCCTAACGGGCCACCTGCCCCCTGCAGGGACTGCTAGAAGCACGGGGAGCTCAGCAGGGCCTGGAAAGTGCATCAGCATCTGACCATTCCCCAGACTGGGGAGCAGCTTCCCCCGAGCATCTGTGGCCAGGCACGAGTTTGGGGGGGTCAAGGTTAAAAATGGGCTTTGGAGCTTAAATCCAAGTTTGGGTGCAGAAGGGGCTCTGTGAGGATGCTCTGCTTTCCAGAAGCCACAGGCTGGTGACAAACCCCACAAACACCCAGCAGCACTGGTGATCCCAGGCGCTGGCATCAGCTGGAAGAGGAGCAGGAGCCACAACCCTGCAGCATACAGTTGCATTTATTTTTCATTTATTCAGGTAGAAGCAGATCAGACTGGTGGATTTTTGGCAATTTGGTCAAAAGAAAGAGAGAAGCAATTAGGCTGAAAGGAGCTTTGTTGTAGGAAAGTGGAATAACGCTGCTTTAGATCAATCTTGAGCTCAGTTTGAACATCCAGGTAAATAACACAACCCACCTGCCCTTTTCCCAAGAAGTTAATTTCCACCTTTCCTGCCTCTGTTGCCCTACCTGATTGCCATAGATTTTAGCTTTTATATTTTTCAGATTCTGTGCTGTTTTAGTGGGTAGTTTTAAGTTTCATATTAAGTCCTACTGAGCTCTCTTCACAGAGTAAGGTCACAAAACAATTCCTTCTCCAGCTTGGGACCAAGGACAACTTTCAGGCCCAAGAACAAAACCAATGGTGAAGTGAGAAGGAAAAACAGGGAGGATGGATCTTCATAACCTGAAGCTGTAATTGGACAATTGATTCTAATATGCTGATGGACCAGAACTTATAAAGGTGTGAGACCTCATGATCAGTCACCAATTTTGTGCCCATTTTGGGTTCTTGGATGTGGCCCAGCTGGGCTCTTGTGCTGCCCAGTTGTGTCCATTGAGGCCTTTTAATAAATCCCTGCTTTATCTTTTTGTTCTGTCTGGTCTCTGTTCCAGGTCAGCCTCCAAAAGGCATCACATCCACCCCGCAGAGTCTGCCTGGATTTCCTTTGCTCTGAGAACTGAACAAACGCCATGAGGCTCTCACTATGAGCTTTCAGTCGGTGGCTTTGGGCCCACAGCCCTGTCTCACACAGCTGAGAGACACCACCATGGGCTCCAACCTTCCTCTCCCCCACTGCCTGTTGATGGCCAGGCTAGAAAATTGCCTTTATTGCCTGGAGTGTGCCAGAGGCAGTGACTGGGGAAGAGAAGAAAGGAGGGGAGGGGAGCAGTCTGTGTGGCCAAGGCAGTCACATCCCAGCACTACATTGAGGTCAGAGGGTCCCCTGTCCCAGCTGTGCCATCCCTGGAAATTCCCTGGGGCATTCATCAATCCCTGGCTCATGATCTGACCCTGCACAGACAAGAGGGAGATTTTCCTCATTTTTTTTAAACCTGTACCCATGTGACTGATGCTGGTGAACTGAAACACTTCTGGAGCAGGAGAAACTCTGGTCCTCTCCCTCTGTCCAGGGCTCTCTCCTTCCCTTCCCCACTTTTCAATTATTTAATTTCCCCTCCCCCTGGCAGCATCTGAAAGCTGAGTGCCTTAAATACAAATCACCTCCAAATCATTACGAGCAGGACCTTTCAGCCCTGTTCAGAGCAGTGGGCCTGGAGTAATGAGCTCTGCTGAGAGTTTGCTGCATTTCACATCCTACAGATGTAAAGGATGGGGTTGGGGAAGGGGGAGGGAAGCAAGAAGGAGGCCAGATCCAGCTGGGGAGGCAAAATATTCGCCACTGACCTTTCCCTCCCTCTGTGGGGGCCAGAGGGAGCTCAGATCCTCCTGAACCTCGGGCTCCTAAACTGGGATCAGGTGGACAAACAGGGAGGTTGCAGCTGGAAATTCAAGCCCTGAGGTGCTCAGGCATCATTCCAGGGCTGGGATCCCACCCTGGACCTTCCCCCCAGCAGGTCCTGAGCAATCCCTCATTCCCAGGAGCTGTCCTCCCCTTCCTTCAGTCAGCTCCATCCCTTGAAAGGGACTGTCCCAGACTCCCACGTCTCCATCCTCAACCCCTCTGGTGTAGGCACCAGCTCACCACATCCCAGTCTGCCCTCCCCTGAGGCATCTGTGCCCATCTTGGAATGCTCTTTGCAGGTGAGTGTCCCTCCCTGCAGGACTCCAGGGCACTGAGGGGCAGGATACCACAGCCTGGGGGTCACCAAGGCCTTGCACACAGATTTAGGAGGCTCCGCTCCTGGAGGGAGCAAATGATTCCTGGAGTGCCTGGGAAGAGCAGCACAGGAAAACCAGCAGGAACCTCCCTGCCAAAGAAAATGCTGCCCTCAGCTCCTGGAAGCTCCCAGGGCACCAGCAGGACTAGGGGAAGGCCTTCACTGCCCCTTCTCCTTGAGCATCCATGTGCAGGCAGCAGCTGAGCTCTCTCCAAAGTCCCTCCTGGTCCCTGTAACCAGCACTCAGAGCTTTCCTCCTGCCCCAGCAGCACCATTGAGCTCCTGCACAAGGACCTGTGGTAAATTTTTTTGTTTTACTAGGTTCTTTCTTTTAGGGTTAGGATTAGAAGTAAGAGAGACAGAATTTTATTTGGACTTGAAGATTTATTGGTTTTTATTTAAGTTACAGCTTCCCTGACTATGAGTGCTTCGACATGCTAAGTTAATAGAGCAAAAATGGAGTAGAGAGTTATGCTTTTAAGGTTTTTTAAGCTTAAATTACTCAATTATGAGATCTTAATTAATTTATTTTAACTTCTAACCAAATAATTAATCACTCATATCTTGCACTGTGGATTTTTCTAGCTAATTACACAAAATCACCTAAGCTTGGAAAGAAGAAGGAGAAGACTATGCCTTAAACTCTCTATCTTGTTACATATATATTACTTTAACTCATTACATTAAATTCCAAATTTCTCACCCTATGAGATAATACATTTCTATTCAACTACACACTCACAATCTCAGTGCTATCACTTAGTTTTGGAAGCCTTTCCCATGGCCTCAGGTCAAATGTAGCATGTTTTTGAAGATCATTCCCTGTCAGCACAGAGAGTCTGAAATTCTCTGTGTCCAGGGTTTTAACAGACCAACACACCCTCCACACCCTCAGGCAAGACCCCATCCCCTGGGACAGCCAGACCCAGCCAGGGCTCCCCAGCCCTCTCTCTCTGCCTGGGAAAAGGTGTGGAAGGAGGGGATGGAGCAGGGAGGGAACGAGAGCAAAGCCTTGCTCCGCAGACTTCAAAGTCCTCGTCAGCAGAAGCCTTCGGAACAGTTTAAGTACAAAATGAATTGTTTTAATATTTAATCAGCCTATAATAGGCCCGGGGATCCCGGTGGAGATGGTTTGCAGCTGAAAGGATGTCCAGAGTGAGTATCCCTGCTCCAGAAGGGACAGCAGTCCCGCAGGAGCTCAGAGACACAGGGATGGACAGTCCCCTCCCTGCCGGCTGCCCTGGATGTCACACGACACCCGAGACTGGCTCCCAGCTACTCACCTGCCAGGTGCTAAGGGCTTGGAGAGCCACAGCCATCAATCCTCACCCTGCAGCAGGATGATTTCATTCTCTGACGAGCTCAGAATAAATTCCAACCTGCTCCCACCCACTCCGTACCACTCATCCCGAGGGCCAGCACCCCTCAGCCCCTGCTCTCCCACTTCCCAGAGGGGGTGTGGGGGCAACCAGCCACAAAAGGGCACAGTCCCAAACAATGGCACTGCCCAGGCTGGGGAGAAGGCCTCGGCCCTCGGGAATTGCGGTTCTTGGATATGCAGAGATACAAAAGATTTGGCTGAGCTCGGCCTTTCCCCTCCAGCATCACTGCTTGGCTCCACAGGTTGGGAGCTGGAGGCTTAGACCCCAAATCCACTTCCCCATGATGCTGGGGCATATCCCAGCCCCCGTACCACTCACACCTTGGGGATGGGGTGATGATTTTAAAGTAAAAGAGGGTCGGATTATATTAAATATGAGGAAAAAGTATTTTTAACAATGAGAGTGGGCAGGCCCTGGCACAGGTGCCCAGAGAAGCTGTGGCTGCTCCTGGATCCCTGGCTGTGTCCAAGGCCAGGTTGGATGGGGCTTGGAACACCCTGGGATAGTGGAAGGTGTCCCTGCATTTGGAATGAGATGATCTTTACAGTCATTCCCAACCCAAACAATTTCACAGGTCTCTGCTGCCAGGCTCCTGCCAAGCCCACGTTGGTGGGTGTTGGGAGGAGGAAAGGAGTCTGCCCTGGGATGGTTTGTGGCTTTGGTGCCTTTTTCCTTGGCACAGGGGGAGGTTATCCCCATCCACTGGGAATGGGGATCCCTGTGGAGCTGCCAGACACAGCAAGCTGGGAAATCAGGGAGCAGCCATGGGCAGCAGCAGCAGCTCCAGTGTCCCCTGAGATGCCCCTGTGGCTCCAGCAGAGGTTTACCCCCAGAAAGACAGACTGTGCCTGTAAAAAGGGACAGTTGGGAAGGATTCTTTTTATCAATTTCTCGGATGAAAACAAAATGCAAATGCGACAATATTACATCTGGGAACCATTCATTGCTAAAAAAGGTTAAGCACTCCTGCTGAAGGGGGACAGGAAAAAAGAGCAGAGAGGGGAAAAAGAGACATGAAGGAAGAAAGAACCAGAAGACAGGGACAGCGTTGCCACAAGAACTGCTGCTGTCTGTCAGCCCAGCCTGGCAGATGGAGCACCTGTGCTGCCAAATGTGGTGCTCCTGCCCTGGGCTGGGCACACCTCGAGCAGCAGCGGCCTGCGTGTCCCTTCCATCAGGAAAGGCCACAAACTCCAGAGCTCCATGTCCAAAAAGGAGACAGAGGAGTCCTGCAACTTTATTCAAATAAAGAGACAGAGTCCACCCGGGCACACACCCACGGGGTTTTCTCTCTCGGGCTTTTGGAGGGCACAGCCTCCTTTTATCCTGAACTCCCAACCGTATGTTGGCCTCTTCCTTCACCCACTGGCTGAGGTCCCAGGAAGGCACAGCCTTCCTGAACCGCCTACCCCATATCCTCCCTCAAACCCAGTGTTCTACCCCAAAGTTCAGAAGATCAGGATGATGCAGGCCCTTCTCTATGTCAGGAGCCAAGGCCTGGGCTCTGCAACAAACCTGCCGAGGTCAGTAGAGACATCAAGACCCATTTCAAAGACATTAACACATCCCTCCACCACAGAACTGAATTGTTTGGGAAGATGTTGGCTCCCATCTTCCCTCTCAGGTGCAGGCAGGGAAAGGGACCACAGGGAGGCAAAAGTCAGGGGGGAAGGGGCCAGGCAGACCCCAGAGGCCTCCTGTCCCTCCGAGGTAGCCAAGGATGGATGGCTCCCACTGTGTCTCAGCTGGCTGTGTTTGTGCTGAGGCTGCTCCCACAGGCCAGCTGCACGGGCACTTTTGGTGGGCTTTTTGTGGTGGGCATTTTTGGCAGGTGTTTATTGGTGGGCATTTTATGGCGGGCATTTTTAGTAGGCTTTATTTTGGCGAGCATTTTTGCCTTTTTTTTTTTTTTGGCAGGCATTTTTGGTGGGCTTTTTGTGGTGGGCTTCTTATGGCAGGTGTCCTTTTGGAGCGCATTTTTTGTGGGCTTATTTCGTGGGCTTTTTTTGCAGGTTCTTTTTGAGGGGCTTGTTTTTTGTGGGCGTTTTTGGCGGGGTACTTTTTGGCAGGCATTTTTGGTGGATGTTTTTTGGCATATGCTTTTGGTGGGCTGTTTTTTGGAGCACATTTTTGGTGGGTGTTTTTCATGGTGTGCTTTTTTGGGGCATGTTTTTGATGGCTTTTTTTTAGCAGCTATTTTCTTGGAGGGGTTTTGGTGGGGTTTTTGGCAAGCATTTTTGGTGGATTGTTTTTTGGTGGCTGTTTTCTTTGCAGGAATTTTTCTGTGGGCTTTTTGGTGGGCATTTGTGTCACCAGCCTGTGGTAGGCGCTGCTCACAGCCGGATGAAACCATCCTGGTTGGCTGTCAGGTAAAGCCTTCCTAGGGACAGGGCTGCCAGCACATGTACAGCCCCTATAAGGATAGAACATATATTGAGGTACAAATTTAAATAGGATTTGTCCTTCTCAGTGCCCAAAACTTCAGCAGGATAAACCAACTGCTGCGTTTCACAACCTTTGCCAGAAAGGCAAACCCTTAAAACCCAAAAAAAGCCCTTCCCTGGGGTGCAGTGTCCCCCTGTTCTGCATTTGGGGGGAGATCCCCAGAGCTAACCCACTGTGGGCAGCCTGGCTCGGCCCAGCCTGCCAGGAGGATGTTCTGAGAAGGATCCTGGGGAAAAATAAATCAGCTTAAAACCATTATCCATCAGGGTTGTGCTTCCATTAGAGAGCCCTCTGCCCAGAAGCTGACGGAGCCTCATGGGTCTCGAGTTACTGCAGCTGAGCTCTCAGGACCCCGCTGGATGCAATAAATAACCCAGTGGGTACTGTGGGGTGGGATTGGGACCATTAAACGTGCCCAGTTATTTTTAAAGGGATCCTTCGAGGAAGAAGGAGGGGGAAGAAAAGAAAGGATCTGAGCTCTCGTCTGCCGGCAGGAGCGGCGTGGAGCGGGAGCTTCATCACCTTCCTTCCAGCACCATCTTCTGGCCAACACCAGCCCCTCAGCCAGAGCCTGCAGCCGTGGAATCCCAGAATATTTTAGGTCGGGAAAGAGCTTTAGGGTCACAGAGTTTAGCCATTCCCCCAGCACTGCCGAAGCCACCACTGCCCTGTGCCCCCAAGTGTCACATCACACAGCTTTGAAATCCCTCCAGGGGATCTCTCAGTTTATCCATGGTAAGGGGCAGGGTTGGGACTGACTCTCCCCTTTGGAGCCCCTGTTCTGGTCTGGGACAAGACCTGCAGCATTTCTGTCTCTGCAGCCCTGGCCATGCCTGGTTTGCAGAGTCCAAGGAACTGTCCTTGCACTCCAGCAGAAATGAAGGAAGGGCTGTGATCCACCACACCTGAGACAGACTGCAGGGCACTGGGAATGAGCTGCATGTGAGATTGGATGTCTCACCTTGGCAAGAACATGAGGAAAGGAAGGAATTTCTCCCCGTGAGCCTGGGGAGGCCCTGGCATTGCCCAGGACCCCTGGATCCCTGGAAGTGTCTGAGGCCAGGTTGGACACTGGGGCTTGGAGCAGCCTGGGATGGTGGAATGGGATGAGCTTTAATCCAAACCATTCTAAAAATCCTCAATGCCTAAAGAAGGGAAATAAATGGGCACAAATGATGTCCAAACCCCTGTGGATGCATGATGGTTTGGCAGCTTGGGATAGACCGAGCTGAGTCTCACCACCCATCTGTCAGAAGGTCAAAAACAAGGGAAGGAAGGAGAGCAGGGAAGTAGAGCAGGGAAGAGAGCAGGGAAGTAAAAGGAGATGTCTCACTGGTGGGGGGCTGAGAGGAGCCCATCTTTCCGGAAGGCCACTCCAGGTGGTTGCTAGAACATCTGTTTTTTATTAAAACATCTGGTTGTTGTTTGAACAACTGCCCCCTCTAGCTTGTTGCCACCACCCCAAGCAGTCGGCCCTGGGAGTAATTTTCTCGTTGCCCAGTAGCAACAATCCCAAAGTTTCCGAGGAGGGGGAGACAAGGAAGGCAGGAGGAGCTGGAGTGTCTGGCCCACCTCCCCCAGAGCCTGTGTGGGCCCACAGAGCCAGTGGGAGCCCCAGGCTGCACTCAGGCCGTGCCAATGGCCCCGTGTCTCTCCATGGACAGCAGGACAGGAGCGGCCGGCGCCTCACACACCAGTTAAATGTCCTGGGGAGTGAATTCCACACGGGCCTTTCTTCTGTACAGTTCAGTGACACATCGAAGCCCAGATAAGCCTTGCAGACCATTGCACTCTCCAGGGGGGGGCTCGGGGTGATTTATCTCCCTCCAGCTCTGGCTGCTGCATTTCTGGCCCATCATGTGGCCCTGGCCCATGGAGATACCTCAGTTCCTGCTCCTTTTCTCTCTGCTGCCCATCCTCAATCCCGGGTCATCAATGGGTGCCCAACTGCTCCTAGAAGTGGAGCAACATGTGCAGCCTCCCCACTGGACACTGTGGCCATGGCATCTGCTCTCCTTATCCAGGCTTGGCACTCATGGACTTGGTCCAGGTGGTGACACCAAGAAATAAACTGCAATTCCTGTGATAAATTCCAAACCTGCACCAACTGGTCTCATGTTGGTGGCTCAGCTCTCACAGGTGATAGAACAGTCCCCTCTCAGAGGCAGGGCCAGGCCCCACCAAGCAATGGCAGCTCCCACCAACTCTGTTGGATGTGTGGGTCATGGAACCATGGAATGATTTGGGTTGGAAGGGACCTTCCAGTGCCACCCCTGCCATGGGCAGGGACACTTCCCACTGTCCCAGGCTGCTCCAAGCTCCACTGTCCAACCTGGCCTTGGACACTGCCAGGGATCCAGGGGCAGCCACAGCTTCTTTGGCCATCCTGTGCCAGGGCCTGCCCACCCTCACAAGGAACAATTCCTTCCCAATATCCCATCCAGCCCTGTTCTCATTCAGCCTAAGGCATTCCCCCTTGTCCTATCACTCCATGCCCTCAGGGGAAATCCCTCTCTAACCTTCTGGAGGTGAAATCAAGGGGCCAAGTCCTTGATTTTACCTGCAGAAGTATTTGAGATAAGAGAGAAAACAGGAGCTGATCCAGCTAAGAGAATATGTAACATTTTTTTCCCTATTAACTGGGTGTCATGGGTTGCAGTGTAAAATATAATCAGGGTTGTGTTATTCTATTACCATCCATTGGAACTGGGATGGGGGGTAGTGATGTGATCTTCTGTTGATAAGCCAGCTGATAAGAAACCATTCAGAGCAGTTTCCTTATCTCNAGAACCACTGCTTCAACAGAGCCACAACTGCTACTACAGGAGGACTGCAGCCACCATTGCAAGTAGACTGCTGCCAACACCCTGACCCACAGGGTGTCAGGTTGGATTCTGACTCTCTCAGTGGTTTTCTTTTTCCTTATTGCATGTATTTTGTTTCCTTTTTGTTTTATTTTCCCTTTTTCTAATAAATTGTATTTCTGACTAGGGGTGTCTCGTTGGTTTTGCTTCTCAAACCAGAACACTGGGGATATCACTGGAGTGATATTCCAGGTGCTGGCCCTGCTTGAGCAGAGAGGTTGGAGCAGAGGATCCACTATGGTCCCTTCCCACCTGACCCATTCTGTGTCCCTGTGGTAGCTGCCAGGAGGGTGCAGGGGCAGCTGTCCAGGTCTGTGCTCCCAAACCACCTTCCTGACCCCCACACAAACCTAGAGCATCCTTGCCATGATCAGCTGGAGTCTTCCCTGTCCCACTGGAAGCCTGGTGCCAGCTCTGTCCCTGGCAGCCCTCCTGCACCCATCCACTGGGATGATTCCTGACATCCAACACTACAGAGCTGGGATTCCAATACTGCCCTTCTCAGGAATTATCTGGAATCCAGGCAGGATTTGAGCCTGCCATTGCTGGAGATGTCTCCTTTAACCCTGGGGGCTGCTGGCAGAGGGGCTTCCTGGACAGGGAGCTCTTTCTCAGCCTCTCTGCTTCAGGGCAGGAGGTTAATTAGGTAGAAGGGTAATGAGGAGTCATTAAATCTGCCTGCACTGTGCTGTCAGCATAACAAGGGCAGCCCAGGAAGGTTAAAGCTGGGATTCTCCTTTTCCCTTTGCCTTCAATTAACCTTTCCATGTTTTTGCAATGCTCCGGGCCCCAGAGATAGGGTCTGGGTGTTCTGGTAATTAGCAGAACACAGAAACAAACTTTTCTTTGAAGTCACCAGCAGGAGCCTCTTGGCTTCCAGCTTAAAATAAACAAGAGGAACCATCTTTCCCTTTAAACACTGCCCCTGTCCCATCTGAGTTTGGGTGATGGTGGTGGAGGGGGGAAGTGGGGTTTGTTTGGAATTGTTATTCCACTTTTGCTGTCTCCTGCTCAAGTGGGAAGAACTGGGGGCTCATCTCAGCCCCCCACCAGTGAGACATCTCCTTTCTCTTCCCTGCTCTCAGGTGGCCCTCCTTCCTCCCATCATTTCTGACCTTCTGATAGATGGGTGGTGAGACTCTCAGGACATTCCAGCTCTCTGAATGAGCTCCTTCCTTCCAGAGCTGTCCCAGGAATGTTCTTGGGGTGCTTTCATTGGTGGACAGACACCTCAGCATGGAGGAAGCTCCCACATCTGGTGGGTGGCATCTCCTGGAGGGGGATGGAACTCGGTGACCCTGAAGGTCCCTTCCAACCCAAACTGTTCTGTGATGTGGTCAGCAGGTGACAGAGGACATCAGCTCCTGTCCATGTGCTGCTTTCCCTTCCTTAATCCCAGAGGAGATCTGTGGGTGACAAACGAGGAGTCTCCACAAGGAAATGCTTGTCCTCACCTGTCTGTGGCAGCAGAGCTCCCCAGAAACCAACATTTAATAAAATGGGATATTGGGAGCGTTTTTATAATGAAACTGCCTAAACACCAAAAAAAACCCCAACCGATTTCCATTCCCTCTC
Organism: Thryothorus ludovicianus; assembly: GCA_013397245.1. Taxonomy (NCBI): domain Eukaryota; kingdom Metazoa; phylum Chordata; class Aves; order Passeriformes; family Certhiidae; genus Thryothorus; species Thryothorus ludovicianus. The sequence continues at coordinate 15,098 of VZTB01018017.1, forward strand.
TACCTCTCCTGTTTAATTAACAGAGCAGGGAGGGGCTTCCCAAAACTCTGTCCTTAACTCCCCATCCCTCTGTATTGGCTATGGTGGGGTGGCAGTGTCCAGTCACATGTGGTGCTTGTGACCCAGCAGCTCTGTGGGGACGTGCAGCCCTGACAGAGGGCCCAGTGTCCCCTCACAGAGCCCCATTGAGGCTCCTCACATGGCCCAGTCAGGCCTAACATGCGTGACTTCTTCTGTCCCCAGGCCATCCTTGATTTACAAGGCAACTCCTCTTCCCCAGATTTTTTCCTTCCCTCCATCAGTGTCTCTCCAGCTCCACTCCAGCAGGATGAAAACTCCCTCTGAGCCCCTCTGTCCCCTCATGTCACCTGACAGACCCTGGGCTCCAAGGGTGACCCTGCACTGTCCCCCCAGCGCATCCCCTCCTGCAGAGAACCCTGGAATATCCTGAGCTGGGAAGGACCACAAGGATCATGGATCCAGCTTCTGGCCCTGACACTCCCACCCTGGGCATCCCTGGCTGCACTGTCCAAAGGCTCCTGGAGCTCTGGCAGCCTCAGGGCTGTGCCCATCCATTCCTTGGGGAGCCTGGGCAGTGCCCAGCACCCTCTGAGGGAAGAACATTTCTCTGATAGCCAGCCTAAACTTCTCTGACACAGCTCCAGCCATTCCCTAATTCCTGTCCCTGTCACAGGGAGCAGAGACTGGAGCTGCCCCTTAGGAGGAGGTTCTAGAGCCCAGGGAGGTCTGACCTCAGTCTCCTCTCCTCAAGTCACCTCAGACACCACCTGGGCTTCCCGTCCACCCTACACCATGTCCTAGGCCTCCTTTGGATGCTCTCCAACAGATTTATGAAGGGAGATTTGCCCACTCTGCTTGGAATCCCCCTCCCCATCGGGAGGCAGGATGGCTCAGGAAGCTCAGAGGTTCATGGCATCAAACCCTGCACTAGGACTGCTGAGGGCATGAAGACCTCCCTGGGGCACTGAGATGGGATGATTCCTGAGCGTGGATGGATTTTTGGCTAATGGTTCCTTGCCAAAGTCAGTTCTGCTAGTGTGCACTATGTGCTCTTTCTACCTCTCCTTCTAGGATTCCCTTGAACCAGCCAGTGAATTAAAGATGGGACAATTCTTGTCTTCCTCAAATGCCTTTGGGGCACTGATTTCAACAGCCAGTGACGGTCCCAGGCTGTGGGGGGGCTGCCAAACTTCAGGACTCTCACCATCAGTTAGAGACATCCCCTGGCAGGATTCCAATGCTCCTAAAGCAATTTCCATCCTTCATTTTACTGTCTTTGGGATGGTTCTGATGGGCAGAGCTTTAAAACTCAGCTGGTTCATTCCAAGCCTCCTCCAGATCCCTGCTGGATGTGCCACTGCAGAACTCACCAAAAAAGGCTCAGATCCTCTTTAGGCAGTGGGGACTCCCAGGGACAGGGAATCCTCAGTTTCCTTGGATGGCATCCAGGGGTTTTTATTCCCGTAGGGCCCAGGCTCAGGGGTGAGTTTGAACTCAGCAGTGCCCAGTTGGGATGTTGTCACCATTATTAAAGTCTGGTTTTTCCTGGCTCATCCCTGAGCTGGCCACCAAGCTATGGAAGCTATCTGGCAAATCCCAGAGTGAGGGCAGCCCACGATTCCTTGCTGTGCCTTTGACTTTCACCCTCCTTCCACAGGGATAACCAAAGCCCAGACCATGGGAAGATGGGTCCTCTCCCAGATGCCAGGGAGGTGACCCCCACTGGTGTTTTCTTCTCATATCCAAGACATTTTCTCCACTGCCAATGAGGCATTTTTCACTTCCCCATTCCCAGCTACCTCTGGTGAGCAGTGAGGGGTTCCATGGGGTGAATATGGGGAATCTCAGTCCTGCCCTCCCCAGAACTTTGAAGACTCTAAATTCCACTCTGTTTATCCAGCCCATCTCCCACTGTCTTTCCTCATTCCCGTTTCCTGGAAAGGTCAATGGTACTTGAAGCTGTCAGTGGTTCTTGGAGGAGAGGCCATTAATCTTTCTGTAATTATCTGCAATCATTTCAAGAGCAATAACCCGTTTGTCCAAGCTTTTCTCAGAAGCTTGTTAAGCAGGAGGAGGGAATGGAAGGTGGGAGACACTGGGAAATAATTCAGGGAATGTCCCAATGAGCTTCTAGGCCCTGTGGCTGTGGAAACTCAGGCGCTGGTGTGGTTCTGTCAAAGCCACTGAGGATCTGCCCTGGCTCATCCATCACTGGAAAGATCTGGAGATCTCCCCAGGTCATTGTGGGTTTCACAGGAGGTGTCTGGATACCCTCTAGTACTGAGAATACTTGGGTTTACTTTAATTACAATTTTTTAGGAGCTTTGGCCCTAAATTCAAAATACTCACAGTTTTGGAGCTGAACTACTTAAATGAAGTAGATTTAAAATTTATAATCAAAATAAATGAAGATAATAAACAGCATTCAGAAATTTAGAAGCCCAAACCTACCTCAATTTTCTGTTGATTAACAACAATAATTTTTACATACATAAGTGTTTATAAGCAAAGGATTAATTAAAGCTTAGAACAATTACACAGGGCAGTGCAGTTTGCTCAGGTTTAAAGCCCACAATATTTAGGATTCCATCAAAGACCTGCTAGAGAGAAATTCATATAATAATTACATCCCAGCTCTGCTGTGGAAGCCAGTGACCCACCTTTAATCAAGTTCATTAGCAAATGGCATCAGTGCTTCCAGTGGAGGGAGGTTTGTGGGAGATCTTCCTAAAACACCTTGTGGAAATGCACCTTGCAGCACATAAAAACCCTGGCAGAAATCCCAGCTCTGTGCTCACGTGCCCCATGCCCAGCCTGGCACCAGACCAGCTGTGGAGCAACCTGTGGACCCTACGGAACCACAGTTCCACACCCAGGAGAGCAGAGCTCATTGGGAGCTGTGGCAGAGCTCCCAAGGCTGGAGAGACACAATTCCAACAGCGCTTTTGGGGGCTTCTCTGTCACCTGGAGCCACCAACCACCTGGAGAGCAGCAATCCCGACCTTGTGGCTGTAAACACCTGGGGGGTGTTTACCCCCTCTGCCTCTGTTTAAACCCTCTGCCTCTGGAAAACCCCTAGGATTTGTGAGGTTCCTGGGGAAACCGAGGAGGGAGCAGCCAGGTGGGGACTGGGCTCTGCTCCCAGGGAGCAAGAGACAGGACAAGAGGAAACAGCCTCAAGCTGTGCCAGGGGAGGCTTTGATGGAAATTGGGGTAAGATTCTTCACAAAAAGAAGGATCTTTTGTCCAGCCCTAGCACAGCTGCCCAGGGCAGGGCTGGAATTCCCATCCCTGGAAGTATTCAGAAACCCCACGGATGTACCACTTGGGGACAAGATGATCATGGTGGAGGCTGATGGTTGGACTCGATGGCTAAAAAGGTCTTTTCCACTTCAACAGCCCCATGATTCTGTGATTTTAAGCCCTCTCCCCACCAAAGTCAGGATCAATATCCTCCCATGGCTCTGGTTTTGACTTCTTTGGGACACAGAGATGTCCTTCAGTTCCTGTGACTTCCTCAGGGCTCCTGCGCCCCGAGGGACGCAGCAACCCCAGCCTCTGATGTTTTGCCATCGGGCACAACAAGAGGCTCATCAGAAGCCCTAATTTATCCGATGTCAGGCAGGAACCGCAGGCGGGGCCGGTCTCGGAGCCGCGACACCAGGACAGAACGTGCGACATCTGAGGAGCAGCAGCTGGCCCGTGTCCCCCCGCCGCTCCCCGCGCCGCCCAGGCGGGGCTGCGGACGCCCCGTCCCCCTCCAAACCGCTCCGAGCAACCCCGAAGAACTTGACTTCGCTCGGCCCCGGCTGATAAGAAAGTTATGAGCAAAAAAAAAAAACAAAAAACCACAAGCGCGAGGTCAGCGCGGGCTCGTGGGAACGGCGAGGATCTGGCTGCGCTTCCCGAGGCATCCCCCCTCCTCCAGGGAAGGGAAGGTCCCGTGTGCCGGAGCCGTGCCGCTCCTGCGCTCACCCATCCCGGCTGGAGGGAGAGGATGTGGCTGCAGACACTGCAGTAATCCCAATTTCCCAGCCCTTTGCACGGGAGAACATTCCCCTGGGAGTTTGGGATTTCTCACATGACGATTTTACACCTGACGTTTTGTATGCGGGGATTTATTGAAACAGGGAAACAGGATTTCTGAATTTCATAGAAAAAAGCAGTTTATTTTTCTTATCTTCCACAGAGGCAGAGAGAGGATGGATGCCTCTTACAGATGTTAGCAGCACAGCAAAGAAGTAACAAGATTTCTGATTATCAGATTATTTAAGACTTTATGGGCCAATAAAATTCTGCCAACTAGAAAAAAACAAAAAAGACTGAGCTAATTGGTGTTTATTGCAGTGTGAACTTTCTTAACCAATCACCTCTGAACACCTAAACCTGACAGTACTACAGTCTAAAACCTCTTGGTAACTTTTGTAATTATTTTTGCTTTGTCTGTGACTTTTAGGCTCTAAAACTAAACTTTCCTCTACTCAACTTGACACACTCTGCTTTAAGTTATAAATCCATATTCTCCCAGCACCTAAACTTGGAAGCATTTCCCAAGGCTTCAGGTCAAACACTGTCTCTAATTCTAAGTTTTGGCTTACAGGCCTAAAAATCTGAGATTTCCCACTTTGGACTCCAGCATTCCCAGTTTGGTGGGACCCAGCCTGGAGTTGTTGGAGGTTTCCTGGTGGCAAATCCAAGGAGTATTACCTGGAGTTCCTCTTGGGCAGGATGGGGATCAGGGCCAGCAGTATGGGAGAAAGGGGTATTTGCATCCCACTGCTTCCATGTTCTCCCAAGCCACTGGGATATCTTTCCTAACTCACCTGAAGGGCTGCTCTGAGACTTCAGACACAGCTCTCTGGGAGAGAGGAAAGAGG
>VZTB01018021.1:5697-21823 GCA_013397245.1 Thryothorus ludovicianus
TGGGTTGGATTTTTTGGGGGAGGGCTGTTCCTCCAATACAAAAGACTTCAGAATTCTGTATTTCATGCTACCGCCAGAAAGTCTCTAAGAAGACTCTGCATGGAGTGCAGTGGAGGGAGGGATGGAGTGAGTCTTTCAACACCAACAACACTGCTTGTGGTCAAAGTTTTTCCATGTTCTGCAAGCTTTTTCCCCAAAACTGTCTCTGGATAATATGAAACTGCACATCCTATGTATTCAATTACCCTTCTTGTTTCAAGGTTTAAGAATGTGATGTTTGATATCACTCCTGGAGAAGAAGTGGGTGACTTTGAAATCAAAGCAAAATTTTTAGGAGTTGAGATGGAAAAAGTGCAGCTCCATTTCCAGGTTTGAATTTTGTTACTTTGCTATATAGCTGCTGTTGCATTTCGTGTAACTACAAACTTTTTCAGCATTTTTTCACATGTATGCATGAACCAGTCAATCACTACAGAGCAGCAGCTCATGTGGAGAATAACTATATAACTTCTGCAGGATGCTGGGCATGGCATTGAATTAATGTTTGTCTTGGGGCAACTACATGAAATCAACCACCACATTAGTTCAGTGGCAAGCAGGAAATACTAAAAGAAAATGGAAATACACAGAAAGCATTATTTCTTCTGGTTTGCTGCTACTGACCATGGGCAGCTTAGGATCTAGAGGACAAAAAATGTTTTCTAAATGTATCCCAATACTTGCTTGCAACTAATTGAGTTACTAAGACCCTGGAGCTGGTGATGTTTATCAAATCTTGTTACTATAAGGTATGGATTAAGACCGACATTAATGTTTTTTTTCTCATTTCAGGATTTGCTTCAGATGCAGTATGAAGGTGTGGCTGTAATGAAAATGTTTGATAAAGCTAAAGTGAATGTGAATTTGCTCATATTCTTGTTGAATAAGAAGTTCTATGGAAAATGAGTACTTTCAGATATCATGGACTTCATCAATCAGTGGGAAGTCTATTCAGTATTTTTTTGCTTATAAACATTGAAGTTTGTCGTTGGATGCTTGTTAACTTCTGAAAACACACCCTAAAACACCAAATGTTCAAAGGAATGTACACAGTGCCTTTTCATCATTGATAACAAAACAAAGAACCAAGAAATCGATTAATTTAAACAGTTCCAGATTTCATTGGTGTTGGTACTTTCAAATCAAAATATTCTTTAGGACACACAGTTATTGTGTAGATTTTAAGGTAGGCAGAAATTGAATTTAGTTAAGCATATAAACTTCTTCCTATTGAAACATTTTAAAATTACCTCAGATATATAATATAGCTGATACTAGACTTTAAGTATTTACCAAAAGAAAACCTAATTTGTTTCTAAGGGATAGTTTGAGCAAATATTTAGTTACATACTAGGCCTATTTTGTGGCAGTTGTCAGTTGCAAAGCAAACTTATTGTGCAATTCAAAAAATTTTATAGGTAATTATAAAGTAACAATAACGACTTGCTTCAGAAAAATATATTTTGCGATTCATTCCTACTAAATGCACTACTGCCTTGTGCAAAATGACATTTTCTACTTTCACAGCCTTTGGAGTGGTATTGGGGAAATCTGAATAGCAAACAGTTGTTCAGTTTGAAGTATTTGAATACCTAAATTGTGCCTGTCTGTCTTTTATTTTTTTTTTGTAAGAAAATAAATGCAATAAAATCAGTATTTAGATTGGGTTTTTTAAATATTCTTTGGAGATTGTTCTATGTAAAATAAACATTACCTAATTAAACTGGCCTGGTCTCTAAATTTCATTTAAAGGAATTATTAAAGCTGCAATCTAGATGGTAATTGAAAGAACTTCTCTCAGTACATTTATAAAATTGCATATAATTAAGCCTGACTGTCCTCTGTACACTTGGGGAAAGCTGCTTGGCAGTGAAGACTTCATGGCCTTTATGCTATTGAATGTGATTATGACTTTGCTTAGGACTATCACTTATATCTGCAGAGCACAGGTTTGTGCCATAGGACCAATAGAAAATACTTCCTCCTCTCACTTTTCTTGCGACACACCCTTCAAGACAGTAAGACATTCTGGACTGAATTACAAAAGCAAATACTAAAAAAGTATTAACTCTGATAAGGGAATAGAACAGTGTTAAGTCACTGGCAGATGTATAATTACAAGCTCAGTCAGTATACTTACTGATCTGTGATGTTACGTAAGCTGAAAAAATTATTACCTTTGCTGGAGATATTAATTTATGCATGACATTAAGTTTGAGCACATGACTACTTAAAAACAGTTAATATCCCTATTAAAGGATTAAAAAAATACTACATGATTCCATTTTTCTTCTAGTTGGTTATGTATAAGCCATTTTATTATGATGTAAATGCTGCTGTATTGGTACCCTGGTTCACTTCAAATAGCTGGATAGAAAAGCAAAAACAGCACTTCACTTTTCCTTCCGAAGAAGAGAAGTGAATTTTACTTGAGTATTAATTAAACACCCAATCTTTTGTTTCCCTTTTTATTTGCAACAGTCTTGACTAATGGTTATATTTCTAACAAACTCTACCTGAGCACTAAATCTGCCACAGGTGTGATGTTGCTCCTAAGAACAGACTCTTGAGGTTATGTGTCAAAAGCCTGGAGCTGTGCTGGTGAGACACACCAGACCCCCACAGTCTTCATGGAAGTTACTCACTCCTAGATATGCAGTTTTGCGTGATACACTTGATACATCTTGTACCTGCCTGGTTCTAATGCAAATAGCACATTCCTCAACTATTTCCTGGAGTAGGAAAGCTTAGAAAAGCTTCTTTGGTGCCCACATAATGACAGTATGAATGGTACAGTCTATGTGCCAGCAGGTCTCTTCTCCAGCCATTTCCTGGCCTCCTGCTCTTCTTAGGACACATCAAAGAGTAATTTCCTTTTAACTTCTTTAAACTTCTTTATAAGCTTTTTTCCTTAATTAGCTAGTTCCGTTTAAGGCCTTGTCACTGAACAATAACACAAACCTTGCCAAACCACAATGTTTTCTACCTACAAGTAACGGTAGTATGAAGGACCACATAAAATGAACAAAGTGATTCTGTTATCACCCAGTGCTGCTGACAGCTGCTAAGTACAACAAAAAAAGAAAGGCTTTTTAAAGGGTACTGTAAGATGCAAGGTGAGGCTTCAACATTAGATAGGACTTGCTGAAACCAGCTTCAATCATGAAATGGTGGTGTGGAAAGACTTGCCTGGCTGGTTCAAAATGAGGAAAAAAGCCAGTACAACTGAATAGGGCCTATGGATCAGTTGTCACTACAGAAGAAAATGTATCTTTTCTTGGACAACTTGCCTATCTCTCAACTTTGTCCTCCTTCACTGGTTGTAGTAAAAAGAAATTACAATAAGCAAGTCTTAGTCTGTTAACCCTGTGACCTGCATTTTTCTATCACGTGTCTTAGTCACATATGACTAAGAGGGGCTTGGCAGCTAACTAAGTTTATTTTGGAACTTTTCTATTTTCAAGGGCCTCTAAAGATAGAAAATTGCAGAACAACATCCTTCTGCTTAGGAAGACAGGAACACCAACACAAGAACTAGATTTGTTCTATTTCACTTTGCACTGATCTCCCGACCTCCTTTAGCTGTCTGCCTTTATTTTAAAGCATACAGGAGTAAAACAACAATCTTCATTCCCAGAAAATCCAAACACTGACAGTCACATGTGATTCCAAAAAGTTAGTAACTAGATACACAGCCTTCTACCTCCATGACTGATTTCCCTGCTTGAGGAATGCTTATATGCTCATTCTTCAGCAGTAACTACCCACCTCTGACACACACCAGGGTAATCCATGTTTTGGCAGAAAGAAAGACCTCCTTCCACAAATAGTAATGATGTAGCAGTCTCACTAGATGGGTGCAGTCTTTTTTGGTAGATTTGGTGTGTTTAACAGGAATAAAGTTTTGTTCTGTTACATGCTTCTACCAAAAAACTCAAAACTCTGAAAAAAAGGTGCAAGAAGTAGAGTCAAAAACTAAAGCTTTAGAAGTCATGAACCTCTGTTCAATAAGCTGATCTTGAGAGGAAGGAGCAAGTTGATTCACAAAACCATAGGATACAAAACTAACATTTGGTTTTCATATGCAGACAAAATCTAACAAGCATAGATTTTATTCACTTGCTGTGTTTATAATAACTAGGTTACAAAGATGAAAGGGCATAGCCCTATGACTTTCTAATGTCTGTAACTAAAATAACTCCTGGAGGTTCAGTCTGTTTCTCTTCATATGTTTCACTAACTCTGTAATCTAATTTATTCCTCATGCACTGGCCCACTGATTAAAGCTTCTTGAAATGTAAGAAAAATACTGGCAATATATGCTTTTTTGAGTACCTGAGTAATTTTTACCATTTTCTGGTTTAGTTCAGTTCTATTTTGGGTTTAGAAAGTTACAAGAGTTATAAACTTTGTATATGTTTCTAGAACGCTGAGACCACAGAAATTAGCAAGAATAACTTCACTTTCTCTTCCCAGATGAAATAATTACCTCTGATTAAAGTACTTTCTAAACAAATAATAGATCAATTAAGTATAAGGCTTTTTTTTTTCTAGGTTCCCTAGAACATGTAGGATGATAGAGCTGTAGAAAGGCTGGCCAACTGTAAAACTTGTATTTATTTCTTGCTCTATACAAATGGAGTCAACTTCAACCATGCTATAGCTAGTGGTAGCACTGCAAGAGGAACACCACAGAGACATAGAATTGACTGGGAACCAGTACTTATGATTAGGGAAATCTATTCTCCATGGTTTTTATTCTCCATTAAAAGCAAAGGTCAGTGCTTCTGCAGTAATAAAGGCACTTCATACATATAAGCAAGTTCAAATTGGCCTTCCCCTCCTTCCCTTTTTTTGGCTGTACTGCTGTAAAATGAAGGATAGACAGTTGAGGTACGGATAGTACACCCTAGCAAGCCAGAGTGTCCACTTTAAAGCTTCTGACTGTCTTACAGGCTTAATAAATACAAAGCACTTACACATCAGTGGGATGTTTTTAAAGCAAAGTGTCTAAATAATAGCTGCAAAATTACCAAAATATTTTCCTATAAAACCTTCATGTAGGTTTCACTTCAGCTACCTCTTGATTCATGAGCATCTCCAAAGGAATGCAGAAGGTTTCCAACTTTGTCCGTGGCACATGCCACTGCACTGGGGAGTGGCACCACCTTCTCTGGGATTTTGGAACGGCAGACAGGGCTGCAGAGCTGGGCTGTGAATCACTTGCCCTGTGTTGCTCTGTGTTTGTAGAGCAGTTTACTGAACACATCCATACAAGAAAGCCTGGACGTCATCTCCTTTATACGAAGTAGATCAACTGTAAGGGGCTTTTCTGAACCAGCGTGATCTTTCAGCTGTGAGTAATGTAGGCATTTCATCTGGCCTTGGAATTGCTCCCGTGAGACATTCGGACTGCAAATTTGGCAAACTTTGCTCAGAATAATTCCTTGAGCGTAACCTTTTGTTCCGGAGCTCCTGACCTCTCACCGCGCCCGAGCCCGCCACCGCTTCCCGTGTCCCAGCCGGGCGCGGGGGCTGCTGGCCGGGCCAGGAGTCCCCCCCGGCCGCCGCCTGCCGTCCCTGCCCCTTCTCCTCCCCTTCCTCCGCCCGCTCTCCCCTCTCCTCCGCCCCCGTGCCCGCCGAGTCCCGGCGCGCAGCCCCCTCCCTGCGATAGGAGGAAGTCGCGGTGCGGCTCTCCGCCAGCCCAGCCTTCTGTGGGCTGCGCTCGCCAGCCCCGCGCTGCCCGCACGCACGGACGGACGGACGGACGGACGGACGGACGGACGGACGGACGGACGGACGGACGGACGGACGGACGGACGGACGGACGGACGGACGGACGGACGGACGGACGGACGGACGGACGGACGGACGGACGGACGGACGGACGGAGGGAACGCGGCCATGCGGGCCCGGGCGCTGCTGTGCGCCCTGGCGCTGCTGTGCTGCCCGCCGCCCCGGCCAGGTGGGTCCGCGGCGAGGCGGGGCCAGCCGTGGGGCCTGGCGGGCGGCGTGTTCCGAGAGCGGGGCAATGCTCGGAAAGGTGCGCCCGCACCTCGCCGGGGCCAGGGCCTCCCGCCTGGGAGTTCTAGTGCGAGTTCGGGCCGTGTTTGCTTCGGCTCTTTGTGCTCATGGCAGCGGCGAGGAGGGGCTGCGCTTGGCGGGGAAGGATGGCTTGGGGTGACGCCGTAGCTAAGGCGGCGGGCGGGCAGCAGCAGGTGGTGGTCGAATGGACCAGACTGGCGAGGCTTGCTGCTGGATTCTCCTGACCTTTCATTAAAAACCTGAGAACAGGGAGTGCCAGTTGAATTTCTCGGCGGTGCAAACTTCGGAGGATCTGCCATCACAGAATATCCACCGAATATCCACCCCAAGCAGATAGGTTACTTCCATGGTTATTTCATGACTATTCACTAGTAGAAACATCAGTACCCTAATCTAGTGAGCCCATAGATCCGTCCAGCTCAGAACTTTTTACTCGATGGACATGCTGAGGTAAGGAAGGTGAGAGAAGACGTGCATGCATGTAACCTCACACCTTATGGCAGAGGCACAGCAGTACAAAGGATTGTACATTTAGAGATTAGCACAGGGTTTTTCTGCTATTACTGTGTTGCTTTATTCAGTGTAAGATTTCTTTCAATATGAAAGTGATAGTGCTGCTGTAGAAATAATAGTCCCGTGAGATGTCCTGCAGTAAAGCCTCGGATCCTACATACGTAAAAGGGCTCATTAGATGAGCAGCTAAGAGGACATTTCAGAGCGTAGCATACTTTGACTACTGAGCTGAACCGAAGGGAGATAGACCTAGTGTTTGTAACTATGCTGGGAGGGAAGCATCAGAGAGAGCAAATAATTTTTGCTAGAAACCTTTTAGCACAAGGACAAGTGGGAAGGAAGCTGTCAAAATCGTGTTCATATGGGAAGTCTAAGGAAAATACCTTTTTAAGAAAAGGGGCTGGTGGTGTAAAAGACAAACTGTAGGAAAAAGATTTCACTGTTCGGTGCCATTCTTCCAGTTACTTTATGCACAACAGAACGAACAAAACCTGAGTATTTCTTCTGCTCTTCTTGAGCTCACTGCCATTTTAATAATATAATTTCCCCACTGTCCTAGATAACCTTCTTTGTTTTTCCCACAATCTACTTGGTTCCCATTGCCCACACACTGTTGAATCCTGAGGTCTCCTCTGGCCTTGACCTGCAGCTTCTTTCCTGCTTTCCCCCCATCCACACTATTGACGTCTGCTTTTCCTTTGGCACCAGTTTGGCAGTAGGTTGGTGTTAAGTGCCTACAGATTATCTGACCAGGTGCTGTTGAGGTGCCTAAGGTCTGAACTTGCGTGGACTTCCCTAGCTGGAGACTGCTAGCAAGGTAGAGAGGTGTTACTGTTTGAAGCCAGCATATGTAGTTAAAGACATGAGAAAGGAGAGAAAAAGGAGTAGACACCCAGTTGCAAGAAAACAATAATTTAAGAAAGTGTGTTCAGATTGTTAATACATCAGTTGTGTAATCTAATAATGAATTCTGTGTAAATGGAGATGTGAACTCATAAACAATTCCATTTTGTTTTTTATAAAAGCAAATAACTGTCATCACTACTATAAGATTGTGTCTTATTTTGCTCATTAATGTGTCTGGCATGCACTTCACAGTCTGCCTTCACATGCCTAATTTACGGTTGACTGAGTAATTTAGATTCTAGATGCTTATCACTTCGGGTTATGCAAAGGGGAGATGAAAGAAACCTATCTGTTATGAGCTAGTATGCAGCTGTCACCAGTAATGCCCAGAAATCAGTATTCATTGTTGTCCAGCAGCACGCAGGGAACACATTTAATTGGCTTGGGTAGAAGCCTATTCTCCAGTCTCTCACATCACAAAGATGTCCCTTGGGATATGAAGTCTCCTGGTGTGTAACATCCTGTCCATACTTATGGGCCTACTTGAAATATTTTTCAAGTTTCTTCTGGAGCACAAGAGTGCTTTTTAAGATTGGTCAAAGCTCTTGTATTTCTGCTCTCTAATTCTTTCACAGAGAGGTATGCAGAGTAGTCCCTTGCATATGAAAGTAGACATGAAAAGAAATTACAACATATCTCTGTGTTTTTTAAAAAAAGGTCAGAGTAAGTAGCATATGCATATACTGATTGTGAGATGAACAGTATGTAATGCTTGACAGAAAATAACACATTGTGGATTGTTAAAATTATGATCGATGAGCTTTCTACATAATTTCTTTATGTCCTTGTTGTAGAACTTGAGTGTCCTACTGATTCTACGTAATTTTTGCCTTTTGAAGTACTTATTGAAGGCAAAGAAGACTGTTTATCATTCAGTGTCCTGACTACAGAAATCACAAGGACAAAACCTCAATGCTTTATCCTGCTGTTTTTTTGTTTATAGTTTACTAATCTTGTTCTTTCATACCTGTTTAAATATTATAGGTATTTTGATACAACAATTATTCTCATTGCTGATATGACAGAGTTACTATTTGTTATGAAAATAGAAATCAACCAAATTTGACTTCTTCCAAAAGGACTGGATGACAGCCTAGAAAAATAAGATGACCCTCTGAACATTATACAAGCTTTACTTCTGTTTTCCTAATAGATTATTTCATTTATTAAAAAATAATTAAACTGTAGTGAAATGTATTTCAGACAAATTATATCTGTAGCTTGAAAACAGCTAGAAAGAATAATTTCATAGATTCTGGAGTAGTTGCAGATATCAGTAGTTTCAAAACCTTTTCTTGTAGAGCTACTGTATATTGGCAGTCTTGTACTAACCCAGTTGAAATTACTTTTCCTGTACTGATCTTTCTGTTTGCTATGATCATTCATTATGATTTTTGAAATTATATGACATGATTTCATCCTGTTCCCTTCTGTGAATAAATCTCTATCTTCAGCTTTTTCATATAAACATTGACACAAAAGGAATACAAAACCTCAGGGCAGTATCTGTCTTCCTTTCTGTTTCAGGAAGTATGGAGTGCATATTGTTTTTTCTATAATTATACAAACACTGTGTCACACAAGTAGCTTGGTAAAGGATAAAAACTGATACATGGCTGTCAAGTTTTCAAATTAAATTTAGTTCCATCAAGAAAGTTTTAAGTCACCATTTCTTATATTATCTAGTGGCACAGAAATATCAAGTGTGATTCCTCATTACATTTTTCCACAAAGGTGGCTTGAAAGTAGTACCTCATGTCATCTAAGTTCAAGATGGGGACACAGATTGAGAACAGGAGTCAACATGGAGGTGAGGTTGACAGAATAAAGGTTGAGTTCCACTCTGAACTTAGAAATCCTCTCCTTATACACAGAACACATAGTTTTCACCAAATTAGAGTATTATTTCAGAGATTTTTAACTAAACTTAAATGATTTATATTTTTCTTGTTCTGATTTATTGTAATAGGATTCTATTTTTAGATAATTTCTGTCATGGAGTAAAAGTGACTCTAAATCCTTTCATCTAATAAACTTGTAAGTAAGATGTCTCCAAGAATTCAGAATATATAATTAAAATTATTTTATCACTTATAGCAATTTTCAATTAACTATAAGCAATAGCTAAAACAACAAACAGCTGGTAATCAGTAAAAGGTACCTGTCCCAATCATGGCATTTTTTTCTTGTAGCATATTTTTATACTGTCCTCAGTTAGGAGTTATTAATGAGAAATGGGTCAGGTTTCACCCAGGGCATCCACACTGAAACTTAATCTCAGTCATTAAGGGTCAGTGACTCTGATTGGGCTGGTTTACTAGTTCACAAAAGTGTGAAACTGGAGCACAGCTCAGGTCCTTCAAAGTTCAGGGATACTGGGATGAGAGAGGTGCTGGTGCCTCCGTTACTATGTCATGCAGTGGCAACACAGTTCCTAACTTTGAGAGGCTTCAGTCTGTTTATATCTTGTGTTTCCAAAAACATGAATTCCTCACATGGAACCATGTCACCTCTTTCTTTGGTTCTCCACACTGCTCAACAGTGGTGGAGGAAGCAAGAAAGACATGTCAACCTTTAGGGGAACTAAAATAATCATTGTCTTCTCTTTCAATAATTTTCTGGTTTGGAAATTAATACTGATAGAATTCAAAGTCTTAAATTCATAAAACTTGTGTGTACTAGAGATACAATAGGTACCAGCTGACAGATTTTTCCTTACTTTTTCTGATGTCTTTACCATGGAGACAAGCTTCTGGGTTTAGGAAATCTTGGGGAAGGGGAGGACATTCAATCAAGTATAGTTATAATCCTCCCAAGAGGAAGAAGACCAGTGGTGTAATTTGTGGTGTATTTCTATTGCAGTGGTCATTAAATACAGAAAATCTCCTAATTCTTTGATGCAGCCACAGGCTGAAGTTAGAGGTGTCATACAAAAGGACTTCTGCTGCAATTTGCCAAGCTAGGAGCTGACTCTCTGAGACATCCTACTGCTTGGAACTAAACTTATAAAGTGTTATAGGTTAAGGCTCTAGAGTTCTGCCTGTTGTTTTTGGTTTTTAATTTTTTTTAAGTACTTTCTAATTTGATGTTTTTTATAGTTCTTAGTTCTTTCTCACACACGGGTGTTATTATCAAAAATATGGTTTTGATACGACTAAGTTGTTTACATACTTTCTTTTAGCGTGAAAAACAACTGATAAACAGTTGTCTTGACCAACAGGATGGGAGAGGTATCAACCTTCTTCTCCAATCTCTAGTCTGTGTAGAAACACTATAAATTAAGAGCCAGATGTTTTAATAAATAATTTTAGCCTTCTCATGAAAAAGTGTGTCCCTGTGTGTCCTTACATGTTCCACAACAACATTCTGCCTGTTGTTCTTGTTCTCTTTAAAAAGACAGAATAGACCCTTGTATAAATGCCTTTAGTGCCCTTCTATGCAATCATCAAATCTCATGTAATTTTGTCATTTCCGCTTTGAACTACATTATTCCTACTACAGTCTCTGTAGCAAGCTTCCAGCATCTTTTTTTCTGACCAGCAGATGTTGCAATCTAATCACTGCATGTGAAAACCATTCTCTCAAACACTTCCCTTTTGTCTCTCTGCCTCTAGAATGCTGCTGTGACACAGCATGGTACATAAAGTGCAGCTGCTCTAAGTAAAATCACCAAATTGCCCTGCCAGTCCTCTGATCTCCCCCCACATTCAAGTCTGAATTTCACAAAAATCCATGCTGGGTAGGGCCCTTCTCTCACTGCCTGTGCACAAAGGGAGGTAACTGGCTGCTTAAAGCTGCAGCCACTCTTCTCTTTGTCATCTGCCTCCTTCAGATGCTTTGGTTTAAAAAATTGGTTAAAATTACTAGAACAAATAATTGCTTCTAACAAGCAGCATCTTATGAATCATTACCATGTACTATAAGCTCACAGATGTGAGCTAAGACATCCTTATTTTTATTTTAATTGTCAAGGATCCAACAAAGGATCGATTGCACAGCCAGAAAGGTGACTGGTTATTTGAGTAGTTTTAACTTTCTCACTTTTGTCTACCCACAGTACATTTTATTATTCTATACCAAAGCTGATTAAGCCAAAACTGAAAATGACAGTCTTAAAAAACTATTTCTCCATACAAACAACTTTGCTGAAATAATGCCTAAATACCTCTTTGGATTGGTTGTTTTTTTCTTTTTTACATAAATAACCCCGCTGCCACACATTTAATGCTTTATCACGCTGATTTCCTGGCTTATTACATTCAAAAAGAGATAGCCTGTCTGACTTAGCTACCAAACCATGCTGCAGAAGACCTTGCTGTAGAGGGGGCTGTAGGTTTCAGAAGTGCCCCAGGGGTACACCAGATACATGCTGTCCTGCACACTGTGGGTTAGGATAAGTAGAACTGGGGAGGTATTTCAGTGCAGTCTGTAGCTACCTGTCTGTTACAAGCAAAAGGTAGATCCACATCTACTTTGAAAACTGCTCTGCCATCTCTCTTGATGGCAGCGTTCGGGTTGAGTAGGATGTCTCCAGAGCACACAGAAACATTTCAAAACTGTGATGTTTTAATTGTACTTTTACATTTTGTGACTTTGGTGATGAGTACTTCTAGTTGGAATTTTGTGTATGAGTACTAGTATTTTTGCCAGCATCTCATTTCTTAGAAAATGCCTGAAGGATCTGGCCAAGAAAGTTCAAGGCAAATTCCCTGTTGTGTTTCTGTTAAAGTAGCCCAAAGAGAGCATAGATTAGATTGGATCCTTAAGCATAGCTAGAATCACTACTAATAAAAGCTTCCAAGCTAAGAGATATGAGACAAAGTGTTGACATCCAGATTTGTAGCAGGACGAGCTAAAATAAAATGGCTGACCTGTAGGCAACCTGTGCTTTGAATCAGGAATTAACCTTATTATTTTGTTTACCTAATGTATTCTTAACTTTTCTTCTTGAAAGATGTTTTCACTTCCCGATACCATATAAATACTAATTTATTAATCTTAATACTTTCTTACTTTTCAGGCTTTCCAAATAACAGCAGCATACCAGGCATCAGAAGTTTTTTCATACGTTTTACTTCCAGTCCAGAGGCTGATCTTATACCTGTTGATGGTGATACTGAAAATGACTTGGAAGTTGGATCAGGAGCCACCAATCAGACTGGATCATTCCTACCTGAAAAACGAATGATGTCAGTTCAAACAGCAAAATACCTCACTAGTCCGTGGCTGACTCGCTTTGTTCCTTCAGTTTACACCCTAGTGCTTGTGCTGAGTCTCCCTCTGAACATTACAGCGATACTTGTGTTTCTGAAAAAGATGAAAATTGAAAAGCCAGCTGTAGTATACATGCTGAATTTGGCCCTTGCAGACGTTCTCTTTGTAAGCGTGCTTCCATTTAAGATTGTTTATCACTTTTCTGGAAATGACTGGGTTTTTGGGCCTCAGATGTGCCGTTTCATCACTGCTGCCTTCTTCTGCAACATGTACTGCTCGATAATGCTTATGACGAGCATCAGCTTTGACCGCTTCTTAGCAGTGGTGTACCCCATGCAGTCCCTGGGGTGGCGTACTCTAACTCGTGCCTCACTGGTGTGTTTCATCATATGGCTTGTGGCCATAACCGGGGTTATACCTTTTCTCCTGCGAGAGCAAACAATGGAAATACCGAGGTTAAATATAACGACTTGCCACGATGTGCTGAGAGAATCCGAACTTCACGGCTATTACCTCCACTTCTTCTCTGTCTTCTCTTCTGTGTTTTTCATAGTGCCATTTATAATTTCTACTGTCTGTTATGTGTGTATCATTCGCTGTCTTAGTTCTTCCACCATTGTGGCAAAGCAAAACAAGAAGACACGTGCCTTGCTCTTGTGTGTGGCTGTTTTTTCTGTTTTTATTGTTTGCTTTGGACCAACAAATGTTCTCCTCTTAATTCATTATATCCATTTTTCATATGACAACAGCTTAGAGTATCTCTACTTTGCCTATCTACTCTGTGTTTCTGTCAGCAGCATTAGCTGCTGCATTGACCCCTTTATTTACTACTATGCTTCTTCTCAGTATCAGAGACAATTTTTCAGTCTCTTCAATTGTAAAAACACTTTTGATCCTAACAGTAGTAACAGCAGTGGCCAGTTGATGTCTACTACTAGTAGTAGAAGGGCTACATTGACTACTAATATGAATAACAGTGTCTACAGGAAATTACTAGCAATGCACTGAGATAACCTGTCTTATAATAAATTTTTACACAGTCGCAGACAAAAAGAAGACTGTTATATCCAAGAAATGCAAAAACCTTAAACCAAGTTGTTGTATGACACATAGCTTTATCGATCCAATATAGCAATATAAAATTCAAATTAAAACTCTGTATGTGTGTATGCATAGATATATATATAAATATGTATAGTATATGTAAATAGGTTAATGTAGACAGGAAAAATAATTTCTTAATAATTGTTGTTGAGTGTTATTCAAATAAATGTTTTTCAGACAAATCCTTTGTGTTGTTCAGTTTATTGTAGAAATCCCATTTTAGTATTTTGAACTGTATCTATCAGGTTGAATAAATTCTTATATATGAAATCACTTCATCCATCCAGTTGTTCCTGAAAAAAAGTGAAAGTATCTTTCCAGGCTTTTTTTTTTTACGTATTCCACTTCAAAACAGTGTATGGCTTTCAGAATGTGAGGAACCAAAACCCAGCTATTGCTTGGTACAATGTGTGACATGGGAGATAATTTCCAGCAGCTGGAGCTAGCTTGTTTTTGGTGTTCCTACCTATCTAGGAATGCTAGGCATTTTGGTTAGGAATGTGGTATTTTTGACAATTAGTTTCACAAAAATTTGTGAGATTTTGTTTCATAATAAATCAATGGCTTTCCAAAATATACATTGGGAAAGCTCTATCCATTATCTTGAATAGAGTTTCCAAATGTGCTTTCTTGCACATAGTTAGTCATCCTGCATATATTTAGGACTTGAAAATATTCTTTATCCCTGCTAGCATGGATATTTTTCACATTTTAGATCGTCCCCATATTTGAAACGGCTGTGGTATTTAGCTAACCAATACCTAACATCATTTTGTGGAGGAGTCTTCTGATACAAAGAATAGTAAAGCAAAAATAACAGAAATTCAGTTTTAGAAAAAGGCAGGTAGATATTAAGTATTAGGACTGTATATGTAAATAGAAGTCAAATTAAATAGGAATTTGTTTATAGGATTTGCCACAGAAATCTGCCAAGAAGTAGAGTAGTGGCAAAAAGCTATATTCAATCCAGCACAAGTGATATGAGACCTTACCTTTCTGCATACATTGTGACAGTGAGACTTTCTCACCATGATCTCTTGTTGGTTTGTGTCCATTTTCTTTGTGGATTAAAGCGTGATTAAGTATTGCATTACCAGGGTTTCTCTAGATTTTTGGTCTCAAGGTTTTGCCATTTTTAAGTACATGAGTGATAAAAATATATGTATATGTAGTTGGCAAGCTTGAGACCCCACAAATGGACATACTCAGGTTACATTCTCATTTTGTTTAATATCAGATTAGGGATGGTCTTGTTTTCAGCAAAATCCAAATCCATCTTGTAACTATGGACATACACTCTGATGATTCTTTGCTGGCTGAAAAGAATTACCTCTGTGCTTCCTGAAGTTACAGACTGGGGGACTGCTTTTTAGCCCAGGTCCAGAGGAAGGCAATGAAGACAATTAGAGGAACAGAGCACCTGCCCTGTGAGGACAGGCTGAGAGAGCTGGGGTTGTTCAGCCTGGAGAGGGCTCCAGGGTGACATTACTGCAGCCTTTCAGTACCTGAAGGAAGTTGATAAGAAAGACAGGGAAACTTTTATCAGGACATTAAGGGATAGGGTATGGGGTAATTACTTTAAACTGAAGCAGAGTAGATTTAAATTAGAGAGAAATTTACTGAGAGGTTGGTGAGGAACTGAAAACGAGTTGTGCAGAGAAGTTCTGGATGTTCCATCTTTGGAATGTGTTCAAGCCAAGGTTGGATGGGACTCTGAGCAACCTGGTGTGTGAAAGGAATATCTGCCCACAGCAGGGGGTTGAAACTGGATGATCTGTTGTTGCAATAGACTTCTTGTTAGAAGTAGAAATGAGCCAAGACACAGACATTTAATGAAAAGGGTCCCAGTTTATTCTTCCTTATAGCTTAACCATTCTAATTACACTAAGCTCCTACTGCAGGGTCCAATTGCAGACTGACTGCTGGTTATCTCCTGCTGGACTATGTCTGCAAATATCAGTTTGCAGACTCTGAACACAGGTTTTGGCCAGCTAGACTATGTCTGCAGGCTCCAACAGCAGGCTCTAACTCTATCAGACCCAAACTGATCTCAGAGCAGATCGTTTTGCCACCAGTAACTCTTCCTTGTTTCGTTCTTCTTTCTGCTCCCTGGACCTTTCCTCAGGGTCCTCCTCATCAGAAGGCTCCTCTGACCAGCCAACCCACCCCTTTTATCACATCTATGGTTATTAGTCAGAGCTGCAGTCAATCAACAGCAAGTTCCTCTTCTGTTCTTCTTCTTTGGTAATTAGTACAACTACGACTCATCAGGGTGACTGCCTGTAATCCTTTCTTTCACACCACA
>VZTB01018021.1:27616-49771 GCA_013397245.1 Thryothorus ludovicianus
GGATCTCTGCATCCCCCATGGATTCCCAGGGGCTGTGGGTGGATCTCTGCATCCCCTGTGGATCCCCATGGGCTGTGGGTGGATCTCTGCATCCCCTGTGGATCCCCAGGGGCTGTGGGTGGATCTCTGCATCCCCTGTGGATCCCCAGGGGCTGTGGGTGGATCTCTGCATCCCCTGTGGATTCCCAGGGGCTGCTGGGGCACAGCTGCTTCCCCATGGTCTCATCACTGCCTGCAGAGGAATCTCAGCTCTGACACCTGGAGCACCTCCTCCTCTCCTTCTCCACTACCTTGGAGTTTCCACGTTCTCCCTCACGTCCTCACTTCCTTCTCTTCGGCTTTGACTAGAAGAAAAAACTGCTGCCCGTAGGTGCCATTGCCAATGGGTTCTTCCAATTCAAAGATTCTTGTAGGATCCTGTAGTGCCAAGAAGTTGATCTCATCCAGGTTCTCATCCGGAATCGCCCACCATTTTTCTGCTGCTGGCCGTGTGGCCCCAACATGACCAGGCAGGCAGTGGTGGCTGCTGTGGTGCTGGCACTGTTTAACACCTCTCTTCATGCAGGGTGCTGGGAAGGAGAAACTGCTGCCACCCTTGTGCCCGTGGTGCAGCAGGCCAGGGGCAGCCGGGCAGGCCAGGCCCGTCACAGGCTGCACTGAGACAGCAGCGGCTGTGGCGCATCGCCATGCCCTGTGCCAGGATGGCCCTGGCAGCAGGGCCTCACCATCCCTGGAAAAAACTGCACTTGCACTGTTTTGATTTTCTTCTTAAATATGTCATCATAGAGGCATTACCAGCATCTGACTGGGCCAGCAGCACGTCCATCTCCAGAGCCATCAGGAACTGGCTCTGTTGGACAAGGTGGAGGCTTCTGGCAGCTTCTCAAAGAAGCCACCTCTGTGGCCCCCCACCACTACTAAAAACTGTGCCAAATTAACACAGTCACATAAGGAGTAAATCTATATATAGTGCCACTGGTAGCATTTCTTTCAGTTTATTTTCTCACTTTTTTTTGTCTCCTTTTCGTGACTCCAAGAAACATATGCAATCCTACCCAGCAAAGAATATAATACATCTAGTTACTTTTCACAGCAAGGAAATAAAAAATATGCTGAAGATTTCTGCTTTTGTCATTTAGAAACTAGGAGGTGTAAGAATATAATATAGTTCTCCTATCACTGAAAATTATATTTACAGATGCTCTGAAATACGGCATAGATATTTTACTTTGCTTTAAATCCTTTTTTTCTTATTTTTACTTGCATGTTAGTTTTAGAAAAGTTTTTGTTAAGAAGGGACTTACTGCATATCCCTCACTAGATGAAACATATATTTTAATTTGCTAGACTGCATGGACTTTTTTCATTAAATGGTTTCTAACCCTTTCACATCTACAGCAGAGATAATGAATACTATTACTAATAATTCTTTCCAAATTACATTTCAAATCTTAAAACTGCTTAAGAGACAGGCTTGTCTAAAAGTTATTATCTTTTGTTCACCCAACTTTTACACTGTGGTAGGAAAAAAAACCCTAGTATTTTGTTTCTCCAAACCATTCTGGGTATCTTTCAAGTCTGTATTTTATTATCTTATTTTATGAACTGATATTAGTGCACTGACATGATCTGTGAAAACAGTGAAAATATTTTCTATCTTGAAAATCAGTCATTAAGAGCAACTGCTATTTTGAGCAAAGTATTTTATCTTTGCTTCATCACAGGATCTCCTGTTTGTTTGTACTCTAATGAAACAAAATGTTTTAGGTTTTAACTTCCTGACCCCCCCTTTACAGACCAGAACATAAGAACCAAACTGAGCAAAGAACAGCCACTCAAGAAAAAGCCACTTCTCTGTTCAGGGCTATTTTTTACACTGGGGGTAAACTAAGGACTCTAAAAGTATTGCCCACATGATGAGGGTTATAGTTGTCTTATGAATACACAGGAAACTCTACAAATATATTGATGGTCTCTTCAGCTTTTGCATGCTTTGTGAGATGCTCAAGGGAGGGAGGGACCTGTAGTTGCTGGATAGCAATACTGGAATCTAAATGGGATTCTAGGTTTTCTTCGATTTTCATAATCTTGAAAACCATCAAAGAAATGCAAATCCACTCAGCAGAGCAAGCAGATGATTTGCAGCTACATTGATTGCTTCATGTACCCAGCCCCACATCACATCCTCAAGCTCAGACTGGGGACAAACAGCCCCCACGTCCCTGGGGACAGCTGGGGTGGCAGCAGGTGCCTAAGTGACTTGGCTATCCTGATCCCCCTGGCCCTTCGATCCTCCACCTGCCAACTCTCATGAGCACAGCTGCACACCCAAATTGAGGAGGAGGAGGAGAGGCAGGAAGGATGAATCAACATCCACCTATCTCCATCTGCTGCAGTCTGGGCTCACATGCAGCAGCATACAAACTCTAGGACGTGCAGCAAGCAAGGCTCTACCTCCTGTTTCTGTGGAGCTCAGGAGCTTGCCTAGCCTCTGGCCTCAAGAACAGGAACCGTGCCTGAGAATGCCTGTGCCAGGATTCCTCTAGCATATGCAGGGCAGTAATTTCTGCTGCCCTCATTAATAGGCAAGTATTAGTCTTGATTGTGCCACAAGCCAGGCACAGCTTCTAAGATTTAACTGCCTCTGGTGAAAGAAACAAGACTTAGCTTAATGAATCAGCACACAGGCTTCTCCCACCTAAAATTTTGTGGGTTTACCTATTTGAGTGACCTCTCCTGGCCATGGTGCTAAAGAAAAGCAACTAGCTGCCTCCAGCTTTCTTTCATTTCTTCCTCCTGCATAAGTAATATACAAACAGGCCAGACTTACTTTGCTCCTAACAAGGGAGGAGTAGGAGGAAAGCTTTATGTGAGGAGAGTGGGACCATGGAACTAGAGATGGCATTACCCTTGGGTTAATGAACTGGAAAAGTCTCTCCACTGGCCTGGGACCTGCAAGCATGTGAGGTTATAAAGCAATCATATCAAACAATGCTAATGCAGAAAGCACAGCCACTCTGGAGTGTATGCAAGATGGGAACCCACCCTGACAACCCCCTGCCCTGCATGATATATATATATGTATTAGTCACTTACCAGTTTTATTTTAATTTATTGCTGTCACTGCGACAACAGCATTCTCAAGCAGGCATTTCCTGTTTTCCTTCCTCACATAGAGAAGCAGATATTTTCTGAGCCATAAAACCAGAGTCAATCACTGTTCGTAATGATGCTGATAACAACATCCAGCCCCACAGCCTAAACCCAGGGCTTCTCTAGCAAACCACAAGCTACAGTCTGCAGCAATGAGACTATGTGCAACAAAAGCACGACATTTTCAAAGATGATCTTTCAGTATAGTTCAATGGGAACAAATTCTACATAGAAAAATATCTGGAGCTCATTTTATAAACAAAATTAAAATACCATGCGTGACTCCTTGCAGGTCATGGTGGCTCCTTAAACTCGTTGAACAAATGTTTTGGGACAAAGGTAGGGACAAATAGATAGCACTGCTGTCCTTTCTAAGACATTGCTTGGAGAGTTTTTTTACTCTTGCCTGCTGTATTGCACAAGAACCTAGTATAATTGTAACATATTTTGATTGAAGCATAGTAAGGGCATCTTCATTTGTGTCATGGCCAGTACAGCTTGCTATTACAGCCATGGTTTTATAACCAACTTTCAGCATATAGTCCATCTACTGCTTATTCTAAAATCCTATTGAGTGTTGCAAGCAGTTAAGCATGGTGGTGAAGAAAAACAATCAGATCTGCATGTGTGTCCTTCCCTACCACACCACTTTCCCTCTAGTTGTCAATGTGGCTTGTCCTAAGATAAAAACACCAGGCAGGTATTGCAGGAAGAACTGTCTGGATGATCACATAATTAATGTATTCCAGAGACGGGGGAGCTGAGATGTTTTCAATTGACTTTGGTGCACATCAGCCTACATAAGGGTAAAGTGTTGACGGAGGCTAGGTCAACTGGCAAACTTGTCTACTGATATTGCCGGCAGCTTCAGGGTGGACCCCTTCCCTGACAGCAATGCCTGCAAGGAACAGTCACTTTTGGAGGGTGAGTACTAAGCACTACCATACAGACATAAAATCCTAAAGTAGTAACATAGATGCTTTGTTGCCTTTTAATTGTGACTTCTGCAAGGCCGAAGACTCTAAACTTAGTATTTCAAGCCAAACCGGCTTATATTATAACACTTTAGAGATCAACTGTTGACCAGTCTTAGACTTAAGTCAACCTAGCTGCAACTAGACTTCCCTGAGAAATTTAGAAAGCAAGAGGGTCTCACTGAAGCGTGTGACTCAGCCAGAGGGACAATGACCTGACGATACTATAATCTATTGCAGTAGATGACAAATAATATTCCTTGGCAATATTATTGTATCAGGCATAAATCTAATCATAATCATCTATGTAATCAGTGTGCTCTCCTTCTCATACCTAGCTGAGAGCTTTCTCTCAACTACTCTTTCAAAGGTACAAATTATGCAGTTGGATGTTTACTGTAGCAGTTCTGTTCATTTCTTACAAATTTTAATTGCACAAAGAATTAAGACATTAGATAGAGAGTAGCAGGGCTCTCTCTCTCTGCTAATATCTCCTTTTGTTGTGTAGTCAAAGCTCTATCCAGAAAAGACTTTTAGGCTTTGTTGCTGTGGTTTCTGCTGGAGTCACTGCCAACGTATTTTGCATGTATCTTGGTTTTGGTATCGTGAGCTTGTGTGTAAGGTGTAGTAGTCAGTTCTGTCAAGTATAACTGTTTCTTTAATTAAAGGCAAGTTATTACACTGTGCAATTTCAGTGAGATTCAGCACAATGAATTGCCAAAACTGTCAGCAACACTCACTCCACAATAGCTACTGTAAAATTCAGTGCCAGGTAAGAAGCATGACTTCATAACCATCTAAACACTAAGCCATTTGGCAGATTACTTCCTTCCGCATGTTATTCTCGCTGTGCGTTTTGTCACTGTGTTATGACTCCATAAATAAGCAAGGGCTGGGAAAAGTTGACAGTATAGAAACACCCTCTAACAGTTCATTTAAAAAATTATCTTTTGATCTAAATTGAGGGTATGGCAATCATTATATAACCATGAGATTTTTACCCTTTCATTAGATTTCACTATGCATTCAAGGGATTTTCTGTTCTTCCCCCTCTTTTCAGTCTAGGGCAGGACTGAAGAGCCTTTCACCTACTGAAGGTCTGCTTTTAACCATATGTGAAAGTGCAGCTTTTTCAGATTGCTCAATTAGCATAACTGACAGACTCTCCTCCTATTTAAATGCACAGATCTTGCACTGCCTCTCTCCAGGTCAGAGTTCAGCTAAGTATATCCAACATGCATGATGGAAATTACCTATTATCTCTACTGGAACCTTACACTCATTAGGACAAAAACAGTGAGACAATAAACCATACTGAAGAGGAACACGAATTACAAATTATTGTTCTTTTAATTCTGAGGATTTACAAATAGAACTAAAAGAATTGCCTACTATAGAATCATTTAAATGAGAAATTACCTTTAAGATTGTCTCCAATTGTTAATCTAACATTGCCAAGCTCACCATTAAACCATGGCCCAAAGTGCCATATCCACATGTGAACATTTCCATGGATGGTGATTCCACCACTTCCCTGGGCAGCCTGCCCCAATGCTTGACGACACTTTTTGTGAAAAACCACTTCCAAATATCTAATGTTTCCTGATGCAACTTGAGGCCATTGCTTCTGATGCTGTCACTTGTTACTTGGAAGAAAAGACTGATTGCCACCATGCTAGACTCAGATATTTGTAGAGAGTGATAAGGTCTCTCCTCCAGACTACACAGTCCCAGCTCCCTCATCTATTCCTCAGAGGACTTTTGCTCCAGACCCTTCACCAGCTCCACTGCCCTTCTCTGGACTCACTCCAGCACCTCAATGTCTTTCCTTTAGTGAGGGTCCAAAACTGGAAACACAGGATTTGAGGTGTGGCCTCAGCAGTGCCCAGTTCAGGGGGACAATCTCTGCCCTGGCCCTGCTGCCCACACCATTGCTGATCCAGGCCAGGATGCCATTGGCCTTCTTGGCCACCTGGGCACACCCTGGCTCATGTCCAGCTGCTGTCACCAGCACCCCCAGGGCCTTTCCAGCCACTCTGCCCCAGCCTGTGACACTGCCTGGGGCTGTTGTGACCCAAGGGCAGGACCCAGCACTGGGCCTTGCTGAATCTCACATCTTTGGCCTCAGCCCATGGTCCAGCCTGTCCAGATCCCTCTGCAGAGCCTTCCTGCCCTCCAGCAGATCAACACTCCCACCCAGCTAGGTGTCCTCTATGAAATGACTGAGAGTACACTCAATCCCCTCATCCAGATCATGAATGAATGTACTAAACAGGACTTGCCCCAGTGCTGAGCCCTGGGGAACATCATTAGTGACCAGTTGCCAGCTGGATGTAACTCCATTCATTGCCACTCTCTGGTCTTTACTATCCAGCTGTTTTTTTATCCAGAATACAGTGCACCCATTCAAGCCCTGAGCAGCTCTGGAAGGATGTTATGGGAAATGGTCAAGGGCTTTTTTAAAATATATGCAGAAAACATACAGCCTTTCTTCCTTCATCTACCAAGTGTGTCACCTTGTCATGGAGAATAAGGTGGTCAAGCAGGACATGACTTTCACAAATCCTTACTGGATGAGTGATGACACTCAGGATGACCTGCTCTAGTAGTCTAGTAGTCTAGTTTTCCCTGGCACCAAGGTCTGACCACAGCCAGTGGATCCTCCTTTCAGCCCTTCTTGCACCAGCCTCCAGCCAACTGAGGTGTCCCCAGTTATCCAGGACTGCTGATACATGATGCAAAATGGCTTGGTGAGCACTTCCAGCAGCTCCCTCAGTACCCTTGGGTAGATCTCATCCAGCCCCATAGACTTGTGTATAAGAGGTATAGCAAGTTACTGTTTCCCTTTGGGTTATGGGAGCTTCACTCTGCTCTTTCATTTTGATTCATTCTGAAGAACAGAAGGCACCTAAGTAGCTTAGCCTTTTTATCTTCCTTTGTCACTGTTTGGCCCCACATCCAATAAAGGATGGAGATTCTCCTTAGATCGCCTTTTGGAGTCAATGTATTTATAAAAAAAATTTGTATTGTATTTTATGGCAGTACATTAGCTGTTATAATTTTCTCTTTGCATATCTTCCTGGAATCGTTATGGTCCTCTTGAATTCCCTGCTCCTCATCCCAAGTTTTTAAATTCTTTTTTTCCTGAGTTCACCAAAGCTGGTCTTCTTTTCCAGCAGCCCATCTTTCAGCTCATAACATGTTGTACTTGACGGCTGAAAATCATCAAAGGATGCAGATAGTGTCCTTGGGCACAGACTCACAAGGTGAACTGAGACATCAAATCCTTTCTTTTGGCACTGTCCATTCGGGAAGGGATCCTGTATCCTATGGGAGGCCAGATATGGCATAGTATTATTCAACTCATTTTACTGTAACACACATGGGCGGGAACAGAAAACACAAAAGAAAAAGGCATAGGCAGTGATGTATATCCTTGTTGCCTTCCATGCACAGTGAGCTCCTGTGCCAACAGCTCAGTGTTGACATCAGCACACACTGGCATCACTCCAGGCTACCTCCTCATTTCATCACTTCAGGATGGGTTTTTCCTTAAAAATAAGTGAGCTGAATGTATATTTTGATAGCACCTAGAAAAAGCAAGTACAAACAGTGCACCTTCTGAGTAAGCCACTACACAATCCTTGCCCCGAAGAGCTGATTATTACCATCCAAGAGGCTTTATTATAAGGATTATAATTACTGTATTTTCTTAAAGTTTTAATGCTGAACTTAGTTACAGTGAGAATCCAACTTTTAAGTAAAATTAAAAAAAGAAAGTTCTGATTTTCTCAGAAGAAGTAAAAATCCTTTAAAAATACAACTTGTACATATTCTAATGGCTAAAGGTACAGTCAATAAATGAAAAACTATGTTTACTATTTCCAAAAGAGTATCAGCCTGGGTGGTGACTGTCAACAGCTTCTTCTTAACTCAACTACCGATATGCTGTTACCACTAGTAGTCTAGTTTTCAATAGACCTGTGTTTTTTTTCTAATTGCCTCATAAGTGGTAGTGTTTTGGAAAACTAAAGAGGGTGGCCTAAAAAAAAGGGGAAATATATACTAGTTAAAATGAATGGCAAGTGTTATTTTACAGTTCCATGAACAAGCACTCTAAAAAGACTAGCATCATCTGGGGATGTCATGTTTGCCATTATGTTACAAAGTCAGTAATAAAATAGGGGAATTCATTGCTGTCAGGGATGAACCTCATAATTTTGTAAAGTTTTGCTGCATGTTTAAATTGTTCACTTCATTGCTGTAGATATTGAGAATGAGGAAAGCAATGCAGGGAATGACCCTTCATATTTTTATTTCACATTTTTGAAGATTTTGTGGTGTTAGGTCACATCCTCCAAGGTAAACTCTTAATAAATAGAATGCAAAATTTCCAAATGTTACAATACTTTTTAACTTGGTGATAGGAGCGCTGTTTAGGATGAAGAGATATCTGAGCTGAAATCCCCTTTACACATCTCAGTACCTCAATGGGTACACAAAGTGCTTCTCTTCCTTCTGTTTCTCTGCAGATTTTCTTTTGGGGAGAAGAGGGTTAAGAGCAAGGAAGAACTTTTTATTGCCACATCCAATGGTAAAGTAGAAAGAGAATCTTCTGGATTAGAGAGCTGATGTCTCTCAGTGTGGAGCAGGCTGCACCTTTGCTTTCAGGAGTTTCCCACTAAGCCCTTAGGAATGGAGAGCCCTAACTCAGTGTGGGCAGTAAGGACACTCCAAAGCATACTGCTGTTTTGGGGCAGCTCTTTGTCTTTGCAGTCAGGGTGTCTGCTTTAGTGTCAGGCTTTTACAGAACAGAAACAGCCAGACATGTTCTCCCTCAGCTCTACTCACATAAATCTTCCACAGCAGGTATCTGTAACTCCCATTAAGGCCAAAGGAAGCTAGTTTGTTCCAGCAGGGACAGCCTTGCCTGCAGTTCATCCAGCAGCCCAAGCTCACTGGCAGCCTTCTGCTGCTCTGCCCAGCGTGGGAGGCTGGCAGGAACAAGGCTACTTTCTTTGCAGGGAATTGGAAGCCAAATACCAAGAGTTTTATCTCTTTGGAACAGGTTTTTACCTGAACCACCTAATTACTTTTCATAAATTCTTCAGATCTTCATACAGTACTTCATTATGTTCTCCTATGACCAGTACGGACTCTTTAATTACATTAATTCTAACATTATATTAATTACATATTAATTATATATTTTTAATGTAACTTTTCTATATAGGTGGAGGTAAATCAATCATATTCCAATTACTTTCATGTGTACACCACAATATGCATATAAATAAGCCCTATCTTTCGTCAGATCAGGAAAGGTAATACAGTTATGACTCCATCCTAGAAAAACCAGATCAACCAGCTTTTCTGCTAAAGTCTCAACAAGGCTAAATACACTGGGCAGAATAAAATCCAGCATTTTCTTTATTTCAAATCCCTGGAACCACAGATTGGTAGGTAGGTAGAAAAACATTGCACAGAAAATGCACAGCAATAAGGCTAATGTTGAAGCTTCTAGCATCAAGTGATATGTTGAATTAAATATTCAGAATTAACCTTTGCAGCCCTGGGAATATACCTTTCACTGAGCAAACATTTGTGAAACATTTAGACCTTTTTAATTCCCAAAGCCATACGCCCAGTTAATTTGCCATCAAACCCAGTGACGACAGCTAATACACTGAGTAGCTGTAACAACCATGCAGAACTTGTAGGGAGCCAAAATCCAAGTACAGCCACTCCTACACTTTAGCCTTTTATACTGTTTTTCAAAAAAGTATTTCTGGACTGTTAAAAGGCTATAGAGAGGTAAGATTATATTGTTTCAATGTAAAATTATTAAATGTATTCTGAAAAGGTTTATTTGGATTTAGGAAAGGAAGCTGGTGGGTGTGAGTTCATTAGGGACCTTCCCCCAGTGACGAGGGAAACTGGTAGGAGATCTCTGACCTCACCCTGCTGCAGCAATACTTAGCTGGGAGAGAGGAATAAAAAGGGGGAAACAGTTCCTCACTCATCAAGAGCCAGAATTGTGAGCTTAGTTGCCTTAAGCACAGCAGAAATAGTGCCAAGCAATAAGACAAAAGGCAATGGGCAGACACTGATGCACAGGAAGTTCCACTTGAACATGAGGAAGAACTTCTTTACTGTGCAGGTAACCAGACACTGGAACAGATTGACCAGAGAGGGTGTGGAGAATTTCACTGGAGATATTCAAGAGCCATCTGGACACAATCCCATGCCATGTGCCCTGGGATGATCCTGCTGGAGCAGGGAGGTCGGATGACATGACCCACTGGAGTCCCTTCCAACATGACCCATTCTGTGATTCTGAGAGAAACAGGTTCTCCGAAGCAACTGTGCCTGCAGAAGCTAAGCCCAGACTTGCAGTGGATACTGAACAGGACCTTGGCAGAAGCAGGGATGTGAAGTCTCTGTAACAGACCCTGGCTTGTGCCAAGTACACCACTATCTGAGAAATGGAAACAACAGGCCATCAAAAAACTGAGATTCTCCCTAACAAGAAGCTGGTGAAGATAGGCTCCTGCTGAATGCTCTTCTGCCTGCATCTTGGGGTGAAGCATCTCACTTCACACAGTCACCTAGCATCCAAACTAGTGAAAATTGCCTGGGACTGGTACAACCCAGTGCAACCAGAATAAATACAACTGCGAGAAGAAACTATTTCTCCCCTCCTGAAGGAATTAACTGCTTGCTCTTTGCACTGGGGCTGATGAACGATCCAAGTCCTGCTTCTCCTTCCCAAAGACATTTAAAAAACATTAGAAGACATTACAAGACATTACAAAGACATTAAAAGGCATTACAAAGAGGAGAAAAGGAAAATGTTTCCTGATTCTGTGCTTTGCAGCACTAGTCCCACACTTGTGGTGTGCTCTGGTAATTAGGCTAGGGTTGTTGGTGTACAGTATTGCGTGGGTTCACTTCTCCCTGCCACCCCAAAGGAAGTCAGGGCAGAACCAGGGACAATGTGGTATCTGGAGGTATGACATTCCTACATGGTCCTCCTGCAGCAAGACAGATGGAAGTTTTCTATCCTTCCTATCCTCTGACATTCTTTTATTTTCACCTCTTCTGTGGTGAAAGTGACTGCTCTGCATATGCAGCAAATAATCTGCAAATCCTAACAGCTCTTTGCTTCTTTAGAAGCACTTTGCTTCTAAATATGCATTGACTAAGTGCTTTCATAAGCAGCATCTAGAACGTATTAGATCTAGAACATATACCTGTTATGTATCTGCAGTTTAAAAGGTAGAAAAATTTCAGCCTAGTAGAAGAAAACAGTATTTTTCTAAATATGAATTATAATAATTACTATGTTATTCATTAAACTTTAAAAGAAGTTACACCATTTATAATAAAATTCTTTTTGGTCATAACACTAGCTTTTTTTTAATACTGTGGCAGGCTTCAATTTTGGGCCAATCAACATTATTGAATATGATGAAGTGTTTGTGGGTTTTTCCTGATTGTGCAGACAGTGGGAGGTGGGTTGAGACACTGGGAGGGGACAAGGGTGTATCCTGCCACACTGAATAAACATGGTGAGAACAGACAGGATGCCTGTGTGGAAAGCCTGTGACTCAGCACAGCTGTGTGGATCTCCTCCTCACATCCTTCTTAGTACCGGGAATTTCCAAATAATTTTCAGGCTTCCTAGTCAACTGACACACTTGTTCCATTAAACAAATTTCTTTGTGGACATTGGGCTCTGCTTCTAGATAGACCACAAACCCACTGATAAAATAATTATGGAAATAGTTCCAATCTCTGCATTTTTTAATAAACTATATCTAAGTAGGACAAAAGTAGCCCCCTTTCACCTTAATGACAATGATCACAAGAATTCTCAAAGCAGTTACCAGTTCACTTGAATTATGGTGAAAAAGCACTTACTGGACTTAGAGAAAGGGATGAACCAAAACTGTGAAAAGACCACATATGCTCAAACCAAACAGACACATCTCTTCCATGTTAGAGAAGTGGTAGATACATGGGTTCAGAGATTTCATTTATCCCTCAGCCTTTCTAATTTGCCCATCCAAAAGCCACCAGCAATACCTGTTTGCAAGGAAGGTATATCACAAGGAAGCATGTACACACATCTTCCCTATCCTTCCACAGACAACTTTTGATGTAGGGAATTCTGCAAAGTTATGAAGTGCTAGCATCTCTCTCAAATGGTGATCTTTACTGCCCACTGTTGTGGATTCTTGCCCAGCCAAACCTGCAGATCCTGCCAATGTGTGACACAGTTGGTCTCCCCGGAGAGCACAGAATGGCTCCAGGAGTCCTCTCCATCAGCAAATTGTGGCTCTGCTGGCACACAGAGGGAAACAGAGAAGCAATGGAGGACATCAGAGTGTAACCTGAATGACATTCATAATGACACATGGCCATATTAAAGTTCAACCTACACCTCAGAAGAGGCTGAAAACTATGGCAAATGACCACACTATTCAAAGGCAGACCCACTGCAGCCACAAGAGTCACCATAAGCAGATGCACAGGAAAGAAAAAAAGCAGGACAAATACAAATGGTATTTCCCCAATTACTCTCTCACTCAAACACTACATTTTGCTCAGGGAAATTCATGAGTTAGTTATGGTTTGTTTCTTTAGTAATTCACAAGACTTGCACCATCTTCCTGGGAATTTATGGAAACCTCTTATATGCCCAGCATCATTTGTCAAGAAACTTTACAAGCCTCCTACCTGCTGCTCAGAGTGTTTGAGTGATTGACTCGAGCCCTTGGTTGTGTAAAACAGGTTGTGAATAGACTGAAGTGTTCCCAGGTGCCAAGTCAGGTCTTATACAAATGTGACTCAATACTTTCTACCATGTGCCATGAACACTGTTGGACTCCTGCCAAAGCCTAATTTGTTAATGTGACCATCTCGTATGTTATGGCCAGCTGTAGAAGTTAATTTTAATCCTTTTCAATGTAGCTTGTAAGAGCCATTGGTATGTCTATTGCTTAACTTCCTTGATATTAATCTATTGGCATAAAACTACAATAGTTAAGATATTAGTCCCTGCCAAAACAGACAGTGGCAAAACAGTAATTTCTTCTACTTGCCTTTTGAACTCTAACATCATGCATCCTTTAAATATCATAAACCAGTACTGTTGCCACGTGACCTGACCCACTCATTGCCCTTGGACTCTTTAAGCACATATCTGAAACACGCACTCTTTTACACAGGCATGACATCAACTAGACTGGAGAACTGATGCTGTTAAAATTCTGCCTCTCTTTGGATAAGAATGCCACAATTCTTATGTAGTTGTCCCAGACTGTGAGTCAACCCACAGGAATGGTATGGGATAGTACAAGTCAATGCACATTGTGAAGAAAAAAAATCAATGGCCTTTCAAGTATTTTTCTTTTCCCCCATCCTTCTACCAGATGAAAGCTGCAATATTTCACTATCATGATGACTAGAAAAATTACAATTGTTCGTATCTTATCCAGATTACTGATAAATCAAAAACACATGTACGTAACATGCATATGCTGACATTCCAGCTAAATAGTCAGATCAAATTCATGGTCAGAAGTTAATAAATGTATAATTATATTGAAATTTTCACAATTAGTTAGGAGATGTGGCCAAAACGTTAGATTTCATACCTGCAACTTACAGGGCAATTCAGACTAGTAGCTATCATTAAACTTCCAAAGGCTGCAGAATAAAAGTGGAGAAATAATCAGATACAGTACAAACCTTAGACTTATTCAATTTTAGAATATGATATTGTGATTCAATAAATCATATTTTCCTAAATGTTATGACTTTTAATTATTTATTACAAGTATCAACTTTCAAGGATAAGTAAGAGGCAGATCCTAAAAACAGAAAGTTGATAAAGCAACAACAAAGAGAAAAACTGTTTAGAGTTGAAGAGTTATCAGTTTTAGGAATGTTGTCCTTAAGCCCTCCTTTATTTTATAGTGTTCATATTGTTCATAAAATTTTTACATCAGTCAGCCCTGTTGTGAATGAATGTCACATTCATTCTAAAATCTTGGCACAGAGATTTTCCATAAGCTCTCAGAATTAATTTATATTTTGTTCTTTGCAAGTATCATTTGGAATCTAAAAACATTCCTTGATTAGACAGATCCCAGCATTAGCAAGTGTTTAATTGGTGTGGGCAGGATTTCACTGTTGGCATTAAAAGGGATGCTGACTCTTGGCATTCATCTGAGAATGGCATTACTGCTTGGGCAAACTCCTAAGTTCAAAGAACCATCAACAATTCTCAGAGTTCATCAAACCCTACAGCTGTCTCAGGACTTAGACGGTGATAATTGCATTATGTCAACAAAATGGAGGTAATCAAAACCAGCACCATCTGAAACTGACACGTGCAGAAGGCACTGGCCAAATCATAGCTCACATTGTATCTGCTGTTCACTTCAGCAGCAGAGCACCACCTGACTTTTATTGACTATGGCTCAGGTTAAAGAAAGTTTACAGTTTTAACTTAGTGTAGGTTTCACGAGACTCTTCTGAGGAAGACTGTTCTTCCTTTCACACAAGTCCTCCTCAGTCCATCCCTGCTTTTCCACATATATTTATCTCCTCTGTGGATTTTCTGTGTATTTATTTAAATGCTACACAGTATGGCAAGCAGATAAAGGGATCTTGAGAGGAAAAGAAAAATATCAAGTCATCACTTATAAATCATTGTTTTTTGCCTTAATTTTTGAATTCCTTTTCCATAGGCATCCCCTACAGATGAGCTAAAAGGAGTCAAAAATTCTGAGAACTGTGATCTGAAAGGCAGTAACAGTGGGGTAGCAGAACAACACTCAAAAATATACTTCTAGTAAACTGAGAAACACGAAAGGGCTGGTTGAAGTAGATGCATCAGGTACTGCTCTTTGAAGGTGACCAGGTGTGTGGTTCAAGGTCAGTCTCTTCATGCTCTTTATCTCAGACTCAAGAAGCAGTTATTCCCAGTGTTCACCAAGCTTTGTGGTTTGTGACAGGCATTTTTCCACACCGGTCTAGCTCTTCAAAATGGGTACAAATGTCATGGGGCTCCTCAGAGTTCTATGGCTTCTGAAACCAAGTCAGTGATGGTCTTTCTCAGTGCTCCACCTGGTGCTTCCCCCTCTAGGCTCCTGGTCTTTCATTTGATGGGGAAAACTGTTGTCGTCTGTGTGGTGGGAAAGCAAGAATGCAGGGGGCCTGAACAAGTTTCTCTCCCAAAAAGTAAAACCATGATGATCTCAGAAAGATCCCTCCTTGTTCCTTCACTCACAATTGCTCAGTGAAGGATCTGAAGTATTCCTAGCCAGAATCAGATTAGACAGGGTCTAGAAAGTATTTCAATAGCTTTTAATTTAACAGAGGTACACCTCTGTAAAACCACTGACAGTGACTCACAATATAGAACACTAAATCAAATCTTATTGTATTCAGATTCTAAACAAAAGTAAGACCACTGAGGTCAGTGCAATAAAGGACAGGGATTTGATTCAGCTAGAAAAAATGTTGTAGAGACACTAGTGGCTGTGCTGGAGGCATTACTTCTGTGCTCAAGGCATCACCTAATTCTCCTTCCAGGATGAACTAGACATACCCACATTATTTTTGTTTGTCTAAACTTTGAAAGTGCCAGTGATGGATTCTCTAGAGATTCTTTAGAAAATGAGTGCTCAATAAAACTGGTGCTGATTATTAAAATATTTTTCCTAATACCTAGCTTGGCTAGCACTTCAGCCTACTCAGTGAACATGGAAAATATGCTGCAGCCCTGGACATATTTTAGGTACATCATCAGGTCTCTCCACAGTCTTCTTTAGACTAAACAAAGTCTTTAGAATACAAACGTTCTTCAGGTTGTTCCAGTTGTTTACATCATCTCTGGATTTTGTCCGGTTTTCTTTAGGAAAAAAATTGGATAGACTAAAGAATATCCAACAAATAATTCATTGGTTCTCAATGGAGCAGCAAACAAATTACACAGAAGTACATTATAGAGAACAACCTTCTTTGATGCAAGACAACACTGTGGGCATACAGTATATTTATGATTCACTTTGTAATGATTAAGATTACCTGAGGAAGAATTGTTACTTTATGCACTCCATCCTATATTCCTTCCAGCATAGAGGTATAAACAAGATAAGAATTGTGATAAACCCATACTGAAAATAAATTTCAAGTCCCTTCAAGACAATTTTACAAACTCAGCCTAAACTAGTAGCTCTGCTGATGAGTTGTGAGCCATCTGCGCATCCTTTTCTCTGCATTCTATCTATGCAGAGAAAGTTCTTCCCTAGTTTTCAACAGCAGTGGGATAAGAAGTCAGTACTGGCTCAATAGTGGTATTTCAAGTGTATCCATACATGTAAGTAGAAGTGCAAGTACAGGATCATTTGTGTTTTCATCAGCACACTTCATGGAGCGCACCACAGAAACACTGAATATGATGTCATAATTAAATCCCTTCCAAAATGCATATGCATAAGAATGCTGAATTAACATTGAACAAAAGCCCAAATTGGAGCATCTCTGAACTTTCAATTGCTTGATTTTAACACCTTAACATGCTTTTTTTCATGTAGCTGCAAGGACACTTGAAGACAGATGTACCACAGGCTAAACAACACAAGTACTGAAGCAGTGCTTTACACTCTGCATAGACCAAATTGTTTTCTTAAATTCACAAGTCCTCTATCACTGCAAGGTCATGGTGAACAGGAGTCACCTCTGTGCTTCTATGTCAGCATGAAGCCTGGTTTGGGCCATCTATGTTTCTACCCCTCAGGCACTGAGAATACCTAACATTTTAACTTAGACATTTAAACACATTTCTTTGTCATGTCTTCAGCCCCATCCCTGGATCTTGCCTTGAGAAAAGTGAAAATACACGAGTTAAAAGCCAAACACAGAAACAAACAGAGAACACTGCTGGCATAAGGTCAGGAAAATCAGGATCATACCCAGTAACCATTAAGATTTCACCTAAAACAACCAATATTACCTAAATGTCCTGCCAGCACAGTGACCCCAAAATGCCACCCACACTGGCATCTCAAGGAGTAAAAACATAGTTACACATCAGCACAATAGGCTTATAAAGAACATATTTTTCCATGGCCAGAATTTAAAAAACCTGCAAGAATCTTGGGGTAGATGGGGTAAGGGAGGGAATAGAACAGACTTCCTAAATACAGAGTAAAATAAAACGGAGCCTCGCTCATTGTGAAACAGAAAATATACAGCTGCTGCCCATAATCTCTTGTTTCCTAGGCTCCTTGCCGGACACACATAGAACAAGGGCACTAGTGAAACCCTTATGTAGTACCCAACACGTCCGTCAGCAAGGCCAGCCAGTTGAGCAGGAAAGAGAGACCTGTTCAGAGGCTCAGGAAAATAAGCAAGACAGACCTCTTAAGATGGCACAGAGGATTTTAAGAATGAGATACAGAAGGAGGAATGATAAAAGGACTTCATCATGTTGAAACGAGTCATCAAAAATGTTTATTACATCTACAGTCCTGGTCTTGCACTACTAAAGCAGAGCCTTGCCGTAACTTAGTACCTAGGTGCTACCCTAGCTTCCAAGAAGACAGGTGGCTAGCCTGAGGGCAGGCTAAAGCACTGAAAGATAATGCATCAGCTCTTCTGAATCAAAAATTAAATTAGTTTTTAAAATTAAATTCTTCACATTGTTTCATTTGACTGAAATTTTACCCTCCCGCCAAAAATATTTGCACTGGCCACATTCTTTGAAGGATATTTTAAGTGCCGTGTGTACCAGCCCTACAAGACATATTGATTTTTAAAGTTAGGGTATCTTTATTTCTTCTCCCTTCCAAAATTAAATTCTTCTTGCTCCTTAAAAAAAAAAAAATTCAATATATTTGTGTCAGGCATATGGCATAACCAACCATGCCTTCTCCCCCAACAGACATGCCAAAGAATTAAAATAAGCTGCACATTAAAAACATATTTGTCATGTGAATTCAGAAACATCCATGGAGCAAAAAAGTACACAAAACAAACTACATAATAAAAATGCTCCCACCCATTTATTCTAGCACAAACTTCACCAGTACAGACAAGTGCCTTGCAATGAAACCACATTCATTTCTCAATTAATAAAGGAGTAGCAAGTATCTTTGACAGTAACGCACTTTCATGATTACATGACATCACCATGCTGTTAAAATGACTCAAGACCAAAGGAGTATATCCCAGAAGGTCCCCTTTGGAGTCTTTGCGCTCAACTGTGTTAAAACCACACTCACCAGCAACTCAAAGTGCAAGGGAGGGTACATTTCCAGTAATGGCCTTTGTCCCAAGGTGCACGAGACTCTCATGACAACATGCTCCAAACAAACATTGACAGAGCAGGGAATTATGAGCTGTTTTGTCAGCTTTGGGTATGCTTTGATAAGCAATGATGTGCGAGGTCAAAGCTCCCTTCAAGCCACTGTATTAAAGACCATTTTTGCAACTCATTATAATATAAGGTAGGAGTATATATATATTTTTATATTTATATATACATATATATGTATTATATATGTACACAGACACGCACAGATATATACAGATATGTAAGAGAAAGAGAAATGTACAGTAGAAAACCCAAGAAACTACCAATTTGTAACAGAGAATTAAGGTTTCATAAACCTCTACAGTCAAATACTTACTTTTCCCGTGCTTGTATTATCTCAATTATCCAATGATAAACAAGTGTGAAGAAGAACACAGCTGCTTTGTGTTTATTTACAAATTGTTAATTTTCTTTCCTAACTGATAAATTACATGCTAGGACTGCAAATAGGTTTGACAAATCAGTTGTTTTCAAAAAAGACATCTAAAATCAGCAAGTTTTAACACTGGTCTGTTGAGAAGCCCTAGTGATTTGAGCAGGGATAAGACCATTTATAGTTTCTATTAAATATTTTTTAATTCAGAGGAAGAATTAATTGATAGACTATATGTGGGCAATTTTCAACAAATATTCAAAACAAATATCCCTTCTGAAAGCATAAACTAGGAACTCTAATTTCTCAGTGAATAGAGTAGAACAAAATTAGAACAAAAGCATGGCTGGCACTGCACAGACGAAGCACCAGGAACTAATTACAAGTGCCAAAACCATTAGTTTGCTATAGAATCATAGAGAAATTGGTGTTGGAAGAGATTTTTAATGATCATATAATACAATGCTGTTCCATGGGCAGGGACACCTTTTAGAAGCCCAGGTTACTCAAAGCCCCATTCAACCTCGCCTTGAACTTCCCCAGAAATGCTCCATCCACAATGTCTCTTCTTGTCCCACCTTTCTCACAGTAAAGAATCTCTTTCCTTATCTCTTATCTAAATCTACCTTCTTTTTAGCTAAGTATGTTAGCCCTTGTCCTATCACTACAGGTCAAATATTTCTCCTCCACCTTTCTCAAAAGCCCCCTCTTCATAAGGCAAAAAATAAGGTCTCCTTTATAAGACACGTTGATAGAGTTTTCTGATATTAAAGTTACTTGACATTCTCTCTTGTAAGCTCTATTTTTAATTGGGAAGCTAATGATTTTATATTAATATAAGATTTTTGAAGGAAGATTATCTTCCCATCAACAACATGTTTCTGACACCTCTATGAGAAACTAGACAAATTGCAAACCTATGTTTGCACCATTTCCTCACATTCACCTGGAGCAAAGTCCAGAGTTGCATTTCCAGAAGATGTACTTGCAGTACTTCTACACACCGCCGCAGGGCTTCTCCAGTTGCAGCTCTGGTCTGTCATGGAACAAATGGCACCAGATTTTACCTGGCAACAGCAAGGAATACTTTTCCTGTGTGTTCTCAGTCCCTTCCACTGTTGCTGGATCCAAACAAAAGAATGAGCTGTCTGCTTTGAATGTAAAGGGGACAAAACGATGGACTGGATAGAATAAATCAAGAGAGAACTAAGAATGAAAACTGTAAACGGGCACTGGAAGGAGAACACTGGTTACAGCAGAATTGGATGAAAGACCACTCCTTCATAATAGAGATCTGAAAGGCAAAACTCTGGAGATCAGTAAAGGGAGGCTAGATAAAGTGCCAAATGGGAAGACTACAGCTCACTGGGCAAGGTGATTAAAAGCAGGATTAAATGCCTATAATGGTAAAGTAAATAAAATAGCATTGAGACAGAGAGACAGGGAGGAAGGCTGGAGGGATGGGCTATGACTTTCTCAGTGTTTAGCTAGAAGGCTGGGACTTAGATGAGAAATCTATAAACTCTGTAGATGGCAAACAAGAATTGTGCTGTAAGTATGCAGTGACTTACAACTTACAACAAAGACTCAAAAACAAGAGGCTGTTAATGTCATCTCTGACACCCAAAACTTCCTAGTGCCATTTACCTTCATCTCTCTGTACTCCCAGACATCTGTTCCCAGCTGTATCTCATGACCATCACAGAAAGACCAATTAAAAAAAAAAATAGCATTCAGAACCAAATGAAAAAGAGTATATTCATATCACAGTCATTCAAAAAAGGAAAAAAAGGCAATTTTATCACTGTTTGAACACAAAGCATTTTGCAGACTAAGGCAGAGAGAGCATTACTATCTGCAGGTGTGGACCAGGGTTGAACACATGGTTTTAACTTTGGAATTTGGTAAGCAGTGTGCTTGATTTGATGACCATGAGAATCTTCAAAATTCATACTG
Source organism: Thryothorus ludovicianus (assembly GCA_013397245.1). Lineage (NCBI taxonomy): Eukaryota > Metazoa > Chordata > Aves > Passeriformes > Certhiidae > Thryothorus > Thryothorus ludovicianus. Next base: position 48,465 of record VZTB01018021.1, read on the forward strand.
GTGCAGATAAATAGAAAACACTGATGACATTCTTTGTGCTTAATTTTGCTCCTGAAATCCCTTTTTGGAGACCAAAGGGAAGCTGGTGTACTCTAATCTTAACTGGAACTGAGAACACAGTGAAAACACACCTTACTTACCCTTTCTTACTGGGTCATGCCAGCAGAGTATCTGGGTTAAGCAGCAATTACACATTTTCCTGCACACATATCATATGACAAATGTAACCCATATATGACATATCTGGGCCCAGTGCTGTTTAACTTGTTCATCCATGACTTGGATGAAGGACCAGATGCCTCCTCAGAGAGTTTGCTGACAACACAAAGCTGGAAGGAATGGCTGATAACTGGAGCGCTGTGCAGCTGCCCTTGACAGCCTGGACCTCACCGGTATCTTTAATGATCTGAAGGGAAGCTGCCAAGAGGAACCAGGCTCTTCACGGTCATGCCAAGCAATAGGATAAGAGATAACAGGTAGAAACTGATGCACATTAGTTTCACCCGTATGTGAGCAAGAACTTCTCTACTGTGAGGGTGACAGCACTGAAAAGATTGACCAGAGAAGGTGTGGAGTCCTCTTCTCCAGAGGTATTCAAAAGCTGACTGGACAGGACAAAGTCCTAAGTAATCACTCCAGAGGACCCTGCTTGGGCAGGGAGGCTGGACCAGACGACCTTCTACGGCCTCTTCCAACCTGACCTGTTCTAAGATTCCACAATTCTGTGATAACGCAGAAGAATAAGAAACCTGGAACGCGCACCGCAGTATGCTACGAGGCAGCTGGAGTAACACACTGACACTAAACGTTCCCGGGCCCTGCCGGTGCGACCCAGAGCAATCCTGCCCCGCTCCAGCAGCAGCTGGACACGGACCGCGGCCGCCCCCGCCGCTGAGCTGCACCGGGCACTCAGGGGGCGCTTACGGCGCAGCACCCGCGGGCAGGGCGCACCGGCGGGCTCGGGGACGGCGAGCGCGGGCTGAGAGCCGGGACCCGCGGGGGNCCCTGTCCCCGCCCGCCGCGGGGCTGGTCTTGGGCCCGGCCGCGCCCTCCGCCCCGCCCCGCTCAGGTATCAGGTGAAACTGGTCGGGTGTGCGGGCGGAGTGGCGGCGGCCGGAGCGCGGTGGGAGGATGGCTGCACGCCGTGGGTTGTGCCTGCTGCTGGTGCTGCTCTTGCTGCTGTTATATGCGTTGCTGGGAGCTGCCGCCGCCGCTGGAGGTGAGCGGAGTGGCGTGAGCCGCCGGCTCGGCTGGGATCAGGGGCGGCCAGCGCGGCACCTCTGGCGGGCTCGGCCGCCCCTCAGTCG
>VZTB01018021.1:49838-99762 GCA_013397245.1 Thryothorus ludovicianus
GGGGTTCGGGGAGCCCCGGGAGCGGACGGGACGGGGTTCGAGCGGGTCGGAAAACTCGTGCGGGTGGTGGTGTGGCTGCCGGGACCCACGGGCAGGGCTCCCTGGCCGGGAGGGAAAGCACTTCACGGGTGAGTAGCCGGGCGCGGCGAGCAGCCCCCTCAGGGCTTGTGGGACGCCTGGGGCTTGGCTTCACCTGCCTTGTAGAGAGCTGTGGAGTGGTCTGGCTTGGAAGGGACCGAAGAGCTCCCATCTAGTTCCAGCTCCCTCGCCCCCGCCACGGGCAGGGCCATTTCCACTAGACCTGATTGCCCAGAACCCCGTCCAGCCTGGCCTTGAACACTTCCCGGGACAGGGCATCTACAACTTCTCTGGGCAACCCTAACATAAAGAGTATCTTCCAACTATCTTGTCTAAATCTATTCTCTTTCCATTTAAAACCATTCCATCTGGTCCTGTCACTTAGTGGTTTTGTATAAAGCTCCATAGTCCCCTTCCTGCCCCCCCACCTTACGATAAAGACCATATTTTTTTCCTGATCTAAAAAGCTAGGATTCTTTTTAAATTTTGAGGCTGTGCTATTGGCTGTTGAACACAAGTGCAGTTTGAGGAGAAAAAAAACCTAAATAGACATTCATATTAATATTTCACTGCATGAAGTTAATTTTTCACCACCTTTTATAATAAACCCCATTGGCATATCTGTGAATGCTTTTGCACTGTGTCCTTACATATTTGATGCCCGGCTTATTTACCTAATAAAATCATTTACACATAAAGATTGTATAAATATTGAAGCCAAGCATAGGATGTATGTCATATACATATTGAAGCAAATGTCATATTTTCTCAAGGGACAGATGCTAGGTAGCTGCAAATTGTGTTTTTCAGAGTAGAGTTCCTGAAATTAAACTGCCATTTAATAGCCTAACTGTCTGACCTGGACAGAGTCAGGAATATGGAATTCTCGGGGAAGAGGGAGAGAGGTTGCAGATCCAAAATCCAGGATAATTTAGATTCAGTCCTGTTGGGAGTATTACATGAGTAAACTAATTAATTTTTGTATACTCCGTGCTGCTGTCACTTTTGTGTCTGCAGGGTAGGCATAATCCTGTGTTTGGTATGCAGTGGGTTATATCTTCTGGGGGAATGACAAAGGTGGTGAAACAATCTTTTGTGGGAAGAGAGAGTAAGCTTTTCCCGTGGGCAGATTAGCAAATCAACTGCATTCTCTGTGTGTGAGTCAAGCAGGGTGAAACTTGTCTTGGAAAAGAGCTCGATTGTTATGGAAAAAGGCAAGTGGTGAAAGAGTAAGAAAAGGATGTAGAAATGCACATACCTAACAAAGGATTGGTTGCTTGGGAGTGTTAACTGCAGGGAAACAGGACACTGTCTCCTTATATGTATAGGTTGCTAGTTGGACTGAAAAAAGCTGCCCAGTATATGTAGTCGGAACTTCTGAGGCTCGAATTAAAAGTCAGCATAAAAACAAGACTTGGTCTCTGAAATCCCTATGTCTTAAAAAGTAGAATAAAACAAACCTTTGTCTCTATTTGTCTCTATTCTGTCAGTCTTGCAATACAAAGTCCAGTCAGTGGTTCAGGTGTCTGTCCATCCACTTTTCGTGTAGTGTCTCACAATAGCGCTTTAGGGCTTTCTGACGAGGCTTTTATTTTTTCTACCTAACCTCTGAACTTCAGATGCAAAGCCTTGTTTTATTTCTGATCGCAAAACGTTAGTAAGAACAAAGTGGCAGTATTTACTCTTCTAGTTCTCTACAATAATTTAAGTCTTTGGAATGGAATAAAAATAGCATGACTGCAATTTGATGCTATCGACCACTTTCTGATGGATAGGTGCTTAACACAGTATGGTGCATTTTATTACTATATCCTGATCACTGCTATTAATTTAGTATCTAGGGTCCGCTTCCAAGCATCTCCAGGATCTTTCTCAGCTAAGCTGTAAGCCTAAGAAAATTAGCATTGCTTAGCTCATTAGCACTTCAGTATCTGTTATCTGTAAGCTATGTCCTTTAGGCTGGTTTTAGGGGTTCTCCTATTCGTATCTCAGTTTAGGGAACTAGGATTGCTGCATTATAATTAAGCTTTGCAGTCTTGAACATTATTGCTGATGTGGCTTGAATGTCCGAATGGAAAGTTTTATAATTCTGCTTTGTATAATTACACGACATATAGACCAAAAAGACTGTTTGGCATTTTAATTAACTTTCTTTAGAGTGGTGTCTTTTTTAGTATAATTTAAGCCTCTGTCTTCATGCAAAGATTTGTCTACTGCGAAGATTTGTCCATGTCATTGTACAGACAAAATGTTTTCTTGCACCTCAGTTTTCCAGTGAAGGCTTCCTCGGCCTGGAGATTTTTAAATGCTCAAGTGGATTTAGGTTAACTAGATTAAAAACTCTGAAGAGTGTCTGTGAAGAGTATATATGCATATTTCTGTATACATCTTCAGAGGGTTGCAGAGTCTAAACAGGAGTCTAATGCTGTACATCAGACTTTTGCAGTTATGATTTGAAAGGAACAGCTATCTAAAGTGGGCTACTTTGGGAAATCTATAGTGGGAAACACACACGGTTGTGTATTTACATATTTCTTGTGTAACAATTCTTTAAAATGTAAGGTAAGGTATACAGTTCGTTTGGAACTGTATCAGTTATTTATTAACAAAGGGGCCATGCTTCAACATTGTTCATGGCTGTTCACTGTTTAGGTACTCTAAAAGACTCTTTTTATATTCCAGCTGGGGGACTTTGGCTAAATAAATCCGCAAATATTGATAGAAGCTGAATTTAGAAATAATCCTCTCTAAACCAGTCAGCTTCCATGTCCATACAGTTTAGCTGTATGGACATGGATGTCTGTAGGTGAATGTCTGACTTTTCAGAATGGTGTGCGTTCCAGGACATTGCTTGTGCAGTTTAGTCTGTCAGCAGAGGAGGACTGTGCTGTGTGTGCAGGGGTTCCAAACTGGGCTGTCCAAAGCCTGTCCTACAGTCACGGGCACCTGGTTCGCCCATAAGGTTTGTATCTCCCATAACAAAGAGGCAGAGCAAAGCTTGTAGTGACAGCAGTTTGTGTGTGAAGCAGCCTTACCTGTCAGCTCTGCCACCTGATACCTTGAGTAGAAGCCACAGAGATCTCTCCTGAAGGAGATCCCAGATGAGGACCGCATTGGGACTTCATGCACAGAGTTGGTGTGTTCAAGTTTCTGTTCAGATACACTGTAACGTGTGGTGTGCCCTCCAGATAATTTGTGTATGGCTTTGGATGTAGCGTTGTGACTTTCAGTTTTGGCTTGTCCAAATATCGTGTGTTCTCTTTTTACTGCATACCTGATTTTTGAGCCATTTAAAGTGGCAGAGCTTCTACTGCAGTTAAATTAGCCTACTGTGAAGTTCTCCAAATCCCAGCACTCAGGTGACCTGGCACTGCTGTGTGAAAAGCTAATGCTGCCTTGGGGTAGTTGAAGCAGTTTCTACTGTAACTGTTCAGGTAGTAGGAGCACCCAACAGCCTATTTTAACAAGGCACTTTTAATATCACTGGTGACCTGGAAAAGTATTTTGGTTTCTTATAGAGTCTTTGAATTCTTGAAGGTGTAAAGGTTGTCTTTTGGATAATAAATTTAAAAGAAAGGGAAGATAAATCATCAAGTGTTTAAACATTGGTCCTAATTTTTCTATTGATAAAGCTGTCTGTAAATATTCAGAGTAAATCTCTGTATCTATTTTTTAAAAGGGCAAAAAGTCTGTACTTCAACAACAGCAACAACTTTCTTTCCTTTTTTTTTCCCCCCCCAAATTTTAGAGAATAATGGATCCGGCAAACCAAAAGGAAGAAGTTTCATTGGCCATAAGGTTCCAAATGCAAGTAATTCTGAAGAGTTATACAAGGTGGATGAATTTGTAGCAGAAGTCCTCACAGGAAAGCTGACTACAGTTTTTCTCCCCATTGTTTATATATTTGTCTTTGTAATTGGTTTGCCAAGCAATGCCATGGCCCTCTGGGTCTTTTTTTTCCGAACAAAGAAGAAACATCCGGCTGTGATTTATATGGTTAACTTGGCATTGGCAGACCTTCTTTTTGTTGTGTGGTTCCCACTGAAGATTTCATACCATCTAAATGGCAATAACTGGCTATTTGGGGAAGGTCTCTGCAAAGTATTTGTTGGGTTTTTCTATGGAAATATGTACTGTTCAATCCTCTTTATGACATGTCTCAGTGTACAACGGTATTGGGTTGTAGTGAACCCCATAGTGCATTCAAAAAAGAAGTCAGAAATTGCTTTGGGCATCTCCATTGCTATCTGGATACTGATTTTGTTGGGCACCATTCCATTGTATCTCGTTAATCAGACGGCATCTATTTCAGATCTTAACATCACAACTTGTCATGATGTGTTGCCTGAAAATGTTTTGGCTCATGATATGTTCACTTATTTCCTCTCACTTGCAACTGGACTCTTCTTAATCCCAGCTATCATCACTGCTGTTGCATACATTCTAATGATTAAGACCCTAAGTGCTTCTGTCATAGATGCAAGCACTGGGAAGAAACGAAAAAGAGCAATCAAACTCATTATTGTTGTCCTGTCCATGTATCTCATTTGTTTTACACCTAGCAATGTGCTGATTATTGTGCACTATTCGCTCCTCAAAGCCTACAGCCAGAGTCATCTATATGTGTGGTACATAACTTCACTGTGTCTTTCTACTTTGAATAGTTGTATTGATCCATTCATCTATTATTATATTTCAAAAGACTTCAGAGACAACCTTAAATATGCTCTTCTCTGCCGAAGTGTGCGAACTACACAGAGGATGCAAGTGTCTCTCTCTTCAAGCAGGTACACCAAGAAATCAAGTTCTTATTCTTCAAACTCAAGTAGGACCAATAAATCAACCTACTGAGTTTAATCTTAGAAAAGTGAACTTTTGTTACTACCAATGTAAGGATGTGAGTGACAATAGACTTACTTTGTACTAGACAGTCTGAAGAAACACTTCTGCATTTTAATTACACTGAAGCCTGGAATTTGGAACTGACAGTTGCTTATAAGCAAATAAAGCAAATAAATTGTCCTGGGAAACTGGGGGAAAAAAAGGACATTTCAGATGCTGTGCAAAAATGCTGCTGACCTAGAAGTGAGTTGTGGCTGAAGACGTTCTTGTTGAATATATAAGTTGCTAAAAAGCAAAATATCTCTGGAATATTATGCAGTATTGTTAGTATTTTTAATTGCTAGAAAAATCTGTTTTGTTTAACTGGAAGTCTACTAAGCATCTGAACAGATTGTGTGTATAGGACCTTTCTCTGTGTACCTGCTTACACTGAACTCATTTGAAGCAATAGAGAGAAGCAGAGGAGAATTCTTTTCACCATCTTGGATTAGACTGCTTATTATCTTTGGTATAATATAATTTATATATTGTTTTCCAAGTTACTGTGCTGTAAATACTAACATAGCAAAAGCCTATAATGTTATCCTGTTTGAGTTGACAAGCTGATCTTGTGATCAGCTAGCATTGGGATAAAAGAGTAGTTGAGATTATCCACTGTTACTTAACGTTTGTAAGTACATGATCTTATATGGGGATATACTACAAAGTTTTGATGGAAAGCTATTTGATTTTATAAAATGTGCCTTGTATTTTTTAAGACTTCTAATAAGATTTTTTTTGTAACACATTTGAGTTGGGTGCTTTCTTTTGTTCTTTTACATGCACTTCAAAAGTAGTTCAGCTTGACTAGTTCAACTTGCCTGGCTTCATATAACAAAGATTATATTCCTAACACTTAATTATAAGCGTGACAACTGTAGCTGTAATGTCTAAATGGGTAGAGTAAAATTTACCTAATGACACGTTTGTTTAGAGAGCAATGAAAGTAGAATGTTTTGTGATTGTACTTCAGCAGACCAAGTAGCATATGTCTCATAAAGGATTGTAGAGTTTACAGCTGTAGATGACATGGAACACAAATGCTTCTTGGACATTAGTTTTTTTCTTCCTGTTTTGTGACAAATGCAGGGAAATAATCGCATACTCATTACTGAACTGAAGGTGTTAGCACTCTTACTGGAAAATAACTGTACCTAAGAGGCTGGAGTTCACTGGAAGAATTTGGAATTAAGAGAGTTACACTGTCTTCACAAAAGGCTGTCTGAACTCTTACCCTAGTCCCTTTATCTTGCTAAGCAGCCCAGTATGCTTCCTGTTCCATATGCAGTAGTGAGTAATAAGAAGAAAGGGCATCCAGTTCATGTACTTACAGAACTATCTGTGCTCTATCAGGAGTGCAAAGGTTATAGGTTGTGTGTTGTAAAGATGATAATTTTCAGTGTGTGTCTGTATAATACCACAAAGAGACTGCTCATGATTCATAGATGACTGTTAAATGTCTAAAGTATGACATGCTTTAGACATGAAATGTTAAAAATATGACAGACATATAGCCTGTCTTTTGGAGGACAAGATTTATTTCTTGTCATTATTTAGTCAAAAGTGCACTAAGCACTGTTTGTATATCTATAGTCTCTTAATTGTTATTTTTTCCCTGTAATTACTGTCAAACAGACAGCTCTATTGCAGTTCATGTGAAGGAAAGTGCTGATCCTCTTGACTGTTTCTCCCTTCTAGCCTTCATCCACAGCTTGGCAAAAAAGGCAGCCTTTAAGTATCTTTCTTACCTGTGGCAACAGTAGAGATCTGCCAATGACACAAGTAAGAATTAGATGGTACTGCACTATGTTGAAAGCTTCTTGAAAAAGAAATTTTAATAAATAGAATGATTTCTTATTAAAATGAGGCTCTACAATGTGTGACAGATTTTGGAGAATACTATTCAAGGAGAGCTCACAGTCATTTAAGTTAAGTTTTCTCCCAGTGTAGCTATATTGCAAATCCTTATCCTGAATTTAGGATGAATTAGTTTGCATCAATTAACAAAGCACTTAGACTAGGCTGATTGTTCATTCGATTTGATTCAGTTCCTTGAATTGGCAATGATGTGCCTGTGCAGCCAGGTAGTGGTGGGGTAAGAACATATAGCCTAGGAGGGTGGAGGCGGTTGCTTAAATTTTTTTGGGGTGATAGTGGGGGAGACGGTACTCTTGGGCAGGGTTGATTGGTATAAAGGTGATTCTCTTCAGCTTACAATAAATATATTCCTGAACAGTGCCAACTTTGCAATTCAAACACTAAGAACAGAAAAACTCTCCCTACCTACTGCTGATTAGAGGTTTAGATGCTAAAAAAATAACATTCATGAAAACACTGGGGAGTTGAAAATTGGTGTATTTTATGTGCACTGTGTCAAGTTTTCACAAGCAGCTCAAGCTTGCACCACTTCTTAGGTGCTGCACCTAAGAAGTAGATTAGCCTTTCCCTTTACTCAACTGTGTGATCACACTGTTTCCTCATACTGTCACAAGCAAGTGTGACCTTGGGGTGGATTGGATCAGTTCTGGGTTAAAGTTAAACCAGGAGGATGGTGGAAAGTTTATTTTTGGCTTGGAACAGTATTTGGTTGTTTCACTGGATGAGCTCTTTATTCAGAACAAGAGAGAGGCTCAGACTCTTTCACCACCAACTTCCACTGTGCAACTGCAAGACGAGTCAAAGCCTCTTCCTAATCTCCCAAGCAGCAGGGAGCAAGCCTCCACCCATGACCATAGAAACGGCTCTGCTTACTCTGGCTCAGGGTAGACCCAGCTGTGCCAGAGTAATCTTCTCACCTGTGCCTCTGGACGTCAACAAGACAGCAAAGCATCAAGGGACATGTCAAGAAAACAGCAGGACTCCTACACAAGGCACCTGACCAACATACCAGATGCACTGAAGCAGCACTTTGGTGCTGCGCTTGGGAACATAGTTGAAATGTGCTCTGAAGTTCAGAAAAAAAAGGAGACAGAGGCTGGGGGAGCTCCTTGCCAGCTGTGAGGAAAGCTGCTACAGAGAAGGACTATATGTGACTAAGAAAATGTGTAACAGCAACATAAGGTAGGGGTAAATACCCAGGTAGGAGTAAAACCTGCACATCCAAGAATCACATCATACTGTCTGAACATCCTGCGACTGTCAGTGTGAGAATTTCCTTAAGTCTAATTTGGCTGGCCTAACTTGAGTGTCATGTTATCAACCTCACTTTATTCCCTTTTAATCAGGACCCATATTCTTCAGAGGGAGGCCCCTCATTCCTAAAGGAGAAGAATAAGTCCCTATCTTGTCCATCCCCTTGAAATTTTGTAAGCCCATATCATACTCCCTTTTATATACTTTGCACATTTAGTTGTCATAGCCAGTTCCTTCCCAGTCAGCCACTCTCAGCAATAGTCTTGTTTCCTTTCTCTGAGACCTTCTCATTTCCATACACAGTCTCCAGATGACACATAGTATTCAAGCTGTGGATGGTACAGCGATGAATTCTGTATTACCGTGTTACTTCTGCAACAGCCCCTAATATTCGATGTTTGTTTTTTTTTTTTTTTTCTCCTGTTCCTTAGCAATGAGCTGATGTTTTCACGCAGCTGCCTGTAATTACATCTCTTTCCTGACTGGTTACAGTCATTTCACAAGCCATAGTTCTGTATGCCAGGTTAGAAAGTTAGTGGCAAACCTTTGTTCCTCAGTGCTCTACCTTCTTCAGACCATTTATAAATGTGCAGAGCAGTATAGGTCTGTATAGGCACCACACTGATGAGTTACTGGCATAGTGAAGACTTGACTGTTTTTCTGTTACTGTGTATTTCTTTCCTTGCAATCAGTTATCCTAAAACAACCTTCCTTATTATTCCACGACTGCCTAATTTATTTGAAAGTCTTTGATCAGAAATTTTGCGAGAAATCTTTTGGAAATACAGGTAGACTGGATATGCTGGATCACCCTTATCTCCACATGTGTTTGGCCTCTTCCAAGAGCTTCACTAAGTTTGTAAGTCCAGAGTTCTCTTTAAAGAATGGCAGTAACTTTTACCAAAAAGGTCAAGAAGTTTCATAATGATGTCCTTTTTTAAACTCTTCACTAACTATTCAGAATATAAATTGCGCTCATTTTCCTTGACATGTCAGAATCTTTTATTGATTACAGCATTGGCTCCCAGTATTCAGGTATAATTTTGGCAAGAGATAACATGCTTCAGTTACTAATTCAGGTATTTTAGATGTCTTAAGTTTTTTCATAACTCCTCAATGAATATCACCTAGGCCCACCAAGTTTGCCATTCATTTTGTCTGACTGTGTTATGATGACTGAAGATTTTTAGCACATAATGTTGCAACTGCCCTGGGAATCAAGCAGCATAATGCCTACAATAACAGCCATTTGGGACCCAAGTTTCATTACGGTTGCATTTGATCTGTCACAGGCTCTTTGAACATATTAATAAACAGCATTACTCTTAAATATGGCCTAAGCACAGTAGTCATCATCATTTTGATTCAACAATAGCCAAGAGAGTATGCATTACCTACATGTTTTTTCTCAGGAGTGATAACCCTCTTTAGGTTTGCAGGTAAACATTTCCAGGCACTGTTTGCTAGCAGGACCAGTACAGCAGGCTGTCTACACAGTCAGGTCTCTGTCATCCAGGCCAAGGGAGGTGAAGATGCTTCAGATAATGGGAAAAGGGCTAGAGATCATGAAGGATGCATGGAATGCTGTACGGAGATACTATGACAACTTCTATCAGTCCATGACGACTCAAATCCAGCGCCATTTTGTGACTTGGACTTTTCAGTCATTGAAGTGTGTCCGCAACCAGCTTCCCTGGTGGTCTAGCCAGCTGTTTGGAGGCCAGGAAAAGGGAATAAGGCCTATTTGCATGGAGACAGGTAGGTTCTTAAAGAACCTGGGATTGCTCCTGTGGTACAAGCAGCTCAGTAGTACCAAGGTCTGCCTGGTATTATCTGTGATTAGATCCTGTCAGCCAGTCTCCAGTGTCTGTGCTTTAACATAGATTCAGCATTCCAAATGTAGAGGTAGCATTACCAGGCTTTTAACGCCCATGAGATCTCTTGGAGAGGAGATTAATACTCTTCCACATGATATGTGTATAGTTCCTGTTGCTTAGTAATGGCATAATTTGGTGAAGTCTTGAACATTTGGGTTATGCTTTAACTATATGGTAGTGTAGCAGTGCAGAATACCATCAGTATTCATGCTTTCCCCACAGAGTCTGAGTTCAGGATGGTATGTACTCATAGTGTTGTGGTTTAGCAGCTGGGTCTGTGCTTCCTCAGCTGAATGACTGCAATGGGGAGTGCTCTATCACATAATCCTGTGGACTGCAGCAAGTAGAGCTCGTTTGCATGGAGCCTATGTCTGCATAGGTAAGTACTTGGGAAAAAGAAGTAATTTAGCTGGGTAAAACAAAGGGATATGCTGCTTCTTTGGAGAGGCTAACTGACTGAATAAGAAGAAATTAATGAAATAATTAACTTGAAGAACATAAATTAAAAGATAAAGTGTGATGGGTAGAAGGAGTTTCCTTAACGTCCTGAAGAGTGTCCTGTGTCATACATTTACAAAAGCCAAGGGGATACAAAGAAAACACAAGAAGCAGGTATGAGTCAAAATGACTGCATTGGCTTGGAAGGGATCACACTCGTTCCCTGGGTTTAGCTGATGGTGACTCAGGACTAGTGCATACTTTCAGATTGACGCATGACCCTTGACATTTCATCTTCAGTTCCCAGTCTGGCAAACCTGTCTGACTTTCTGTGAGCAGAGGAGCTGAACAACATGGTTCAAAATGTAAAAGTATCTAGGACAAGCCCTTAGCACTAATGCAGGACATGTTGGCAGCAAGTGGTGTTGTATCCCATTCAAATGAAATTGACTGCTTTTGTTTGAAGTGACTAAGGTGTCTCCATTAATTTCAGAAGCACAGCTAGAAATGCTGGAGGTGGCTGTTTTCTGGTGATATTATTTGTGAGCTAGGGTGAAATGTGCTATTGCTATGAAGAGTGATTTGATGGTGAAATTAAGTGCTAAAAGGAAGTTATGGAACTGCTCTGTCATAATTTATGAAGACCATGTTGTGTGTATTAGGCTGGTTGCTTAGAAGCTCCCCTTGACACTATGACTGGTTAAATAGGCAGTCATGAATACTACAACAATAACCAGTAAGATGATCCTCAGTAAATGAGTGGCAGCCAGACCCTAGGTGAGCAGACAAGGCTGAGGAGCCTTGCAGCACTCCCAGCAAGGATGGCTTTTTGATTAGCAGGGTCAGCAATGGAGATGACAAAGGAAATCTCTGAAGGTGATGGCTGGTGCACTGCTTGTCAGGGGTCTGTTTGGTCTGGTGTCACTGAAGGATGCAGGTGCCTTTGTTCAGGATTGCTGTTAAAGGATGTAGAGATGGCTCCAGCATCAGCAAAAGTCAGCCCACAGTGAGCTCTGTGTAATCAAATTCTGCAAATTCTGCAGCAGGAGCCAAGAGGGTGCTGAGGAAGAGATAGCAAGAGAGAAGGGAGAGAGTCCACCCGCAGCTACCTTCACTTTGGTAACTGTGTTAGCAGGGCATGGGCAGGTGGATAAAGAAGGTTCTGTCTCTAGGACATGGGATAGCACAGAGTGGAGATACCTCTGCAGAGATGGAGAAATGGCAGTGCCTGACTTTGCTACTAAGGTAATGGCTTCCACTGCTTACACCTCATATCAAGATAGCAGGCCTTTAGAAAAGAGATGTCAGCAGCCCTCTTGTTTCAAGAGCCTTGTATCTTCCATGTGTGGTTTAAGTTTGAACAGTGTTTGGCTTGAGCACCAACCCTAGAGTCACTGCTGGTTGTAGCACCCAAACACACTGAACCAGTCCTGTCAGGTGTGGTTGTTCCTCACAAGGGCTCCACGGGGCACTGTGGCTTGAGGACCATTTGTGTTCTTGTTCAAGTAGCAGTGTCACTCAAGTGTGCACGTGGCACACATCCTATGCCAACTGATGCAGTTTTCCTTAGCATGAAATCATGGTATCTTATTGCTGAGCAATTTGTTCATTCTTTAAAGTGAGAGTTCCTCACAGTTTGCAATCAGAAGCAGACTCAAGACACACGTCTCTGCTTTGGTATCTAAGCATCCTAAATGAGTAGGCAGACACCTGCAGAAGGTAGGTAGTTCATCATGCCTGGCAGCCTCTTTCCTCCCTCCCAGAGCACCTGCTTCCTCACGAGGAGCCAAAGCCATTGCACTAAAGTCAGAGATGCAAGGTGTCTAGGTGTTTCCGTGGAGTAGATAGCCCACCTTGAAACCACACCCACGCTGTTGCTTCAGGAGGCTAGCAGTGCTGGGAAATGCTGCCGTCCGGGCAGACAAAAGGGACACAGCATGGTGCAGGACCACGGCTTCTCAGCGAAGGGTGAGAGGTACGGCTCACACGCCAACCAAGCTGTCAGTCCAAGCCCAAGGAGATCGGTGCTATTCAGAAACTAGATGAAGACTCTGTCCATCACCTGGGGAAAGAATGTTTTGGATCATGCTTTGTTTAACTTTCTGAGTAGCTGCAAACAGAGCTGATACTGTGATTAAAGGCTCCCTCTTCTGTTCCTAATTATTGTTGCACACGCTCTTTAACAAACGCGCAAGCATGAAAAGACAATCCTGTTTCCTTGTGCTTTATTTTGCAATTCCCCATTTCAAAGCACATATACATATCTGATGTAAGAGAAGAAGAAGGGTTTAACAGGTTATATGGAATATCCCTGCTAGGCTTGGGATCAGGGAAGCAGATTGCTGGGGAGATACGGGGTTCCTGGTGTTTAACTTTTGAAGCACAATATTCTCACAATATCTTTCAATCTCCTTTGTTTTTTCTTGCATTTAAACCACTGCTAAAACCAAATCTTCAAAGCATAAGCTTACCTGAGCAAGAAGAGGTATTGCTGTCTAAGTTTTTTAATTCCCCAGGTTTCTGGAATAGCATGACATGTAGGAGTTTATTGTCAGTGATAGTTGATTTCTATCTTTATTTCCAGAGTACCTGAGCCCATATGAAGCTTTCCATTGTGGAAATGTTGCTTCACCTGCAACTTCTCCCTGTAACTTGATGCATATTTACCATGGCCATTGTAGTTACAAATAACTTCGAGCTGCTGAAGAGTGGTGGCTGAGGCTGCTACACAAGAGTGAACTCAAGAAAAAAAATTACTTTTTAGGTTAGGAATCGCTTTTTGAGCAAAAGCAGAGCCTTATATACTGGGTTTTGCCAGACTTTCATCTTCCTCAGTGAGGAATTGTAATGCTCTTGCAAGATGCTGCAAGTCCTTGTCTCTTTGATATCATAGGCAGAACATGGGCTGGGATGCATTTCTTCACTATTGTCTCAGGTGAATCAGGAGCAACTGAGAGTTCTAGACATGTCCCATTTGTAGGATTGCATCATTAGAGGAAATGAGAGCATTTGCCTTTCATTTTACAGCAGACTTCTCTTGGCAGTGACCTGAAGAATGAAGAATAGGGAATGCTGGGGCTCAGTCACCTGACAAAAAAAAAAAAACCAAACACATTCTTTATTATATCTTTTAGGAACTTTCCACAGATCAGCAACATCTGTAATTTTAGTTGTTAGAAAGTTCTGTGAGTTGTATAATTTTACACAGATAATCCCTTGAATAAAAGATATCAGTGCTTGTTACTATTTGATGACCACTGGAAGATATGTTTGTAATTAATAAAGGTACCATAATTAGAGAGCTGTACAATTAAGGCAGCAGTCACTACTAATATAATGCTAGTTGCTGACACACTTCTGCCAGAGTGTGATACCAAGGAGTCTTAGCTGCCTCAGGTATTTGAGATTGCTTCTTTCTATCTGAAAATAAGGATACTTCCACTTTGTACCAAAATGAACATATTTAAATATTCAACTCCACACAATAGAAAGAAGATAGTGGCATAAAGTTAGTATTGCAAACCCACCAACCTCTTAGATAATTACCCCAATAAATCAGAATATTCTAGAAAGAGAGAACAAGTAGGAATGGTGGTATCATGAAGTTTTTTAGTTCAGGGATGGTAGTGCTTTTTATCATCAAAAGTACACCTAAAACCTCATTTAACACCAGTCTCTGCATATGTGTCAGTGTATTATCCTGCTTTCACTGGAAATAACAGAGTGACAATGAACTTTAAAACAACCTTTAAATGATGGTAAAAGCGTTAATTTGGAAAAAACTTTTCATATGGGTAATATCTAATGTCACTCTAAAATCACTGCAAAAAGGCAAAAAAATATTTGCAGGGGAAGTAAAAATCTGAATTTTAAAATATTGCACATTATATTAGTCATAATATTCCCCTTTCTGTAGCTCAGACAATCAGGGACTGATATTTTCGAGTATCTGAAAAGCAAATAAGAGAAATTCATATGAATCTGATTATGAGGGAATTTTCTGTTCAGAGTGATATATGCTTCTTAGAAGGTACAATATTAATGTTATTAAACTCTCAGGGATAACAGATGTAGAGAACTTAATGTAGTCACAGAGTCTGAATGCAACCTGTACAATATCCTGTGGTTAAGAAAGAGTTTAAACATGTTTAAAGAGTTTAGAAGAGTTTAAGCGTTATGTTGCTCTTTGAAGTAAAAAGAAGACGCATTGATAAAAGATGTAATAGTGTTCAGCACAGCATGGAGGAAGCAAGGAGGAGGCTATGAATTGTAATTCAAGCTTTTTCAAGGCTTTGTTAGAGAAGTACTTGGGAAATGGAGCAAGAGCAATAAAACAACATCCTTTCAGGAGGTGATAGAGCAGTGGATTTGTGGATGACTGCTCTGTTTTCTACAGGAGACATGATGACTTATTTTAATGGGATATAGTGCACATTTCAGTGTAATTGCTTTCTAGGTTTTCTATCCTTCAAAACTTTTACTCATCCATATTAACTCACTTTGGTGATTTTATTTCAGTTTCTTTCCAAATTTTTATGATATATTTTAACCATGATGTGTATTGATTGAATAATAGTTCTGCAATCACCTGTGTTTGCTTTGTGTCCTCTAACATCTTTGTCTTTGCTTTTATGCAGTGAAGGTATTTGCCGAAACGCTAATTTTTTTCAATTCATGCTAATTTTGTGTATCTAATGTAGCAGATTTAAAAGTGATCACCCACAGAAAACAGGAGCCCTGTAGCAGGATGATGGGAAATGATGCACAACCTTGTAAGGGAAACTCATGCTTCAGACTGAGATTCAATGAAGCCTGCTAGAACTGGGGGAATCCATTTACAAATGCAGGGGCTGAGAGGCCTCAAGAGTTATTCATGGGAGGTGCAGAAGCAAGGATAAAAACCGCAAGGAGAAGTGAAACAGAGAAATCAAAAGAGCAGCAAATGGTGGCAAAGGCTTGAGAATGTGTTTGTGCGGTTTCCAAGGACACACAACTGCAAATGCATTCTCTGTCACCATGCTGAGCTTATACCTAGGCTCTTGGCCCCAGACATGCCAGGTGACACAGGGCTGTGGTATGACATTGGCAGTGTGTGGCCAGGGAGTGAGCCAGGAGACCAACAGGAAGCCTAGTGACTCTCACATTGTTTGACATGAAGGAACTCCCTGACTGGGCAGGTATGGCTTGCATGAGGTACAGCTGGCATGTGGAACCTGCCAGGGCTTTGGGAGCCAGGAGCTTCTGCTACTGTCCTGCAAAGGGAGATGTGGAGGCACAACAGAAGGGGTGGTGCATCTTGCTGATACTTGAGTGTTTCTACACAACATTGTGTATTATCAATTTCTTTTCCAAATTGAGAGAAATTTTGCAGCCCCACATTCTAAAGTGTGAGGAGGAAATTATGCCAGTTGACTTTATTACTTCCACCATCTCATCTGTCTTGATTTTCACATGCATACAAAATATCTCTGGGCCATTTACGGTGTTCATTAAACCAGGAACAACCAACTAATTTCCTTGTCTTTTAAAGACAATGAAATCAATTGTACCTCTCCCTCTGCCTCTTAATTCAAATCAGCCTCTAATGCTGAAGCTAGCTCCTGCTGAGGCATGCATTGCTTTTTTAGGGTTGGTCCAGCTCCTTTCCAAGTACCATCAGAAATTCACTTTACTGGAGCAGGTTCCTCAGAGCAACTGCAGCTGTCATAGCTGTAAGAAATCTAGGGAGTACTGTAAGCATAATGAATAATTACTTCTTACCTTCTCTGTACCACTGTGAAATACACATAATTCTTTGATATTCCCAGTTACATACTTCAGTAGGCTGTCTTGTGTATTTAGCTCCTTCTAACATAGAAGCTGTTTCTTTGCTGTTCTTACGATTCTGCTGTATTGAGTGTAAGATGAAGATAGGAAGACTGCCATGATGTTTAATGAATGGGTTTCCCTTGAACTTAGTGGCATAAAAAATTTTCTTCCATTTCTTTCCTAGCCTTGTTTGTTTTCAAGTTCTTACTGAACAAACATTTTCACTTGCAGTAACTCCAAGATCTCTCTCATGAATTTTCATCATCAACTAAGAACTTAAAATGTCCCCATGACACTTTGTGTTTAATTTATGTTGAATTTATCTGAATTTATATCACTCAATTCCCTGAGGTCCTCTTGCATCCTTCACAGCTGAACTTTAACTTCTGTCTCTGTATGACTTGTGTCAACAACAAAAAAAGTATCCATTCATTCTCCTTCCCTTTCCAAAATCACCAATAACAGTATTGATTAGCACTGCCTCCAGAACATGTGCCTATGAGACCTTATTGCTTATTCTGTTGCCTTGTAGAACCCAATAATTTATTATTTATTACCTATCTTTCAGTTAGACATTTCCAGTGTGATTCTTTTCATTGTATCCCACAGCAGCCTAAGTTATTTAAGAATGAGGAATGCTTTATGGGAACAAGGTGGCAGAAATCAGGGAGTTCAGTCATTATGGACTCCTACAGGGAGTGCCAGCAGATTTGCTTTATGACTCTACTTTTCCCCAGTGTACTGTGTTTAGTCATGTTCACACCCTTCTGGTTTTCAGGTGGGTCTCTACCTCTTTATCAACATGACAGCAGACCTAATGTTCACCAGCTCTCTGGATAGTACTTGGCATTGTACCAGCCAGTTTTCCTTGCTGTGGTCCTGAGCCAGAAGCTCCCTTTCTTCATCCACCTCAAGTTCTTCTAGAGCTCCAGGCTGAATTCCATCCCATCCTGGCTTGTTACCTCTTGTTTTGAGGATATGTCCTATAACATCTTCTATCTCCACTTCAGACTGAGACAGATCCTTCTATGCATCTATTTCTGTATCCTCTGGGAACTCTCCACCACACTAAAAACTCATGCGAATACTTAGGCTTTCAGCCATGGCCTTACCTATTTTTTGAGCCTTTCTTTGATACCCTCACCATCTACTGGCTCTCGATGCCCTCTTGAGGTTTCTTGGTACCATTGCGCTTGGACAAGAATTCGTGGCTGTTTGCAGAGTGCTCCTGTAACCTTTCTGGACAGCATTACATTACTCTAGACTTTTCCTACATTTACTCTCCAAAAAGAGGCATTGACCTTAAGTGCTTCTGAAATTTCTTTTTCCCTCTGCAGGTGATAAGTTTGGGATGAGTTGTTAAGGGCCATTAGTGGAATATAGAGCCTGACTTCAGTAAATCGTGTGCCTAAGTCCCATTATTTTAACACTGACCTTATTAAGTATTAAGAACTTAAATTCTCTGCAGAGTTTATACCTCTAGATTACATGGCGGTGTGCAATGGTTATTTCTTTCCTCCATAATTTTTAATGATAATGCTTCTTGATAAGTGTGCTGTTCACAATGCTGACCCCCGTACAAAGCTTACTGTATTAAAGCAGTAGTGAAAAATCTACATGTACCTTGGAGCAGACAGGAGGGAGTTTCTCTCCCTTGGTTCCCACAACTTTGCCAATTGTTGCTAGCTTGAGTTCTGGGAGAAGCAGTTCTTCAAAAGGACACTAAGGGGCAGTCCCAGACCAAAAAAAAATCCTACTTTCTTACATTCACACAGATTAAGAGAACACTATATTTGCTTCATTTTCCTATATTGATATAATATTAGTAGTGCACAGAAATACTGAATCAAGTTCATCTGGAATGTTTTTTCCTGCTGCATTTTTACTATTTAGTTTGGCACTGGCATTGAAGAAGGTGTGAATTTATTTGCCAGTCATCTGCAAATGGGCCCACTTGAGCTCACAGGGAAGGTAGAGAAGATGGAAAAATGTGGTGAGTTCAGTGTCTGGAGCTGTGGTGGCCACCCCACACACCATGGCATGACCAAGCATATGTACCAATGTGTAGTTGCATGGGTCAGGAGCCCTCAATGCTCAGAGATGCTTCTTGGCAACAGAGACCTAGTCACACAAGGCCCTGGGGTCCCATTCCCAAAGTAGCAGCTGCTGTATGAATGCTCAGATACCAGGAAGGAGGAACTGAGGCAAGAATAACTCAACAACCCACCTAGAACCATGGAAAAAAACTGTGTAAGATTTTGTTTCCACTACAACTTGGTAGGTGCCTTGCTCACTATCCTGGGACACAGAACCACTCCCTGCAAGGAGACATCCCAATAATTATGAAACATAACCTGAACCTAGCTGCAAAAACCTTGTGGAAGGAATCAGACATTGGAGTGGATTAGGATGAGAACTGCTGCATGTTGATGTGAGTTTGTGTTAGGAAAAAACATGAGTCAGTCAGAGCCACCTATCTCCAAGGGATGGGTTTGCCCTGCCAATCAGCAGATCTAATGCAAGAGGTATGAGTGTCCTGGCTTTGTTCAGATGGTGAAGCATTGCCAAGCACTAGCTGTAATGTGAGCTGCCACAGCCAGCTGGCACTGGGTGTGTGGTCTCTGGTTACCAGGCTGCTCTGTAACGGGACCCTCTGCCACTTCTTGGGGCACAGCTGGCTCGGACTCTCCGTCTACACCAAGATATTTTACACTATTTTGGCATCCTTCCTGGACGTAGATAGACAACATTAAATTAATACATTTCTTGGCTGATACACAGCTGGATAGATCAATCTGCTTCAGAGGCACAAGAGGAAGAAAACTGTAGCCAGAAATACTTCTAAACTCCAGTTTAGTGTTAATGGAAGTTTTCTACAGTATTCTATGGCTAACAGTATGCTAGAATTTGGAATGCAGAGAATATTTCTCTGCATGTTTTGAAGGATTTAAACCTTCTGAAAAATACTGCTTTTAACCTTTGTCTATGGAAGAGGCTTCCTAGGCTTTAGGATGAGACAGAATTTTCATTAACATAAATTAGATAATAGCATAATATGTAAGTTATAACAGGGTGAGAAATGTAGATTTTTGGGTTTATTAGAATGGTAAGTAAATGAAGACAAGATGAAGGATCTTTGTGATTTTTAGGTTTTTTCTTTCTTCTTTATCTGCTCTGTTTTCTGCAGTGTTTGGACACTGGGTGATTGGTTAGAATTTGCCATAATACATTGTTACATGAATAGAAGTTTAGTTAGTAATTGGTAAAAAAGTAGAAATAATGTACATTCATGGTGATAATTGAGTGAATTATCTTTAAGCAGACCTTGAATCTGTGTGTTAGAGACTTTTTTAGGCTTTAGAAACTTTTAGTTTTAGACTGTTAGAGGCTTTAGGCTTTTTGCTTTTAGACTTTAGGCTTTTTGTTTTAGGCTTTTTAGACTTTGAAGCTTTTTTCTTTTGGGCTCTTTAGTGTCCTTTCTCCTTCACAATAGGTGTGCAGAAATTGTTGATAAGAAAAGATAAACAACAAGAGAAAGAGATCAACCATGAGTCCAGTTCATATTTTAACTAAAAGAAAACTTTAAAAGACTAGCCTCCCCTATCAAGGGAGAGACATGTAGGAGTTATAGAACTCTTTCATCTGGTGTCCCATGTGAGGAATAACAAAAACAACATAAACGACATAAACAACAAAAGAAAGAGATCAACCATGAGTCCCGTTCATTTTTAAATTAAATGAACACTTTAAAAGACTAACCTCCCCTATTAAAACATGTTAGAGTTACAGAACTCTTATAACAGTACATTCATATACATTAAATGTTGTCTTCACAGGCTAGTAATGGATGGTTACTCACAGAGGTAGGAAATGGTGAGCAATTTTCTATGAGGAGGAGAAGAGAGCAGTAAGTGGTAACTGAAGTCAGTACCTCAAATACAAACAATGCTCCAATTTCTGTCCCAAGTGGGTAGCACAAGGGAAATGACCACTACGGGAACAAGCAGGGTCAGTTATCTGGACAGTTCAGTGAAAAACTCACATGTGTATTTGGAAAAGAAGGGTGTAACTTGTTCAAAACAGGACTCAACAGAGAATATAAAGACATGCTTCAGTTGGGCAGCCCTTGAAGTGTAACCCATTGAAAAAGATTCCTAGAAAGTAAATCACCAAATCTAGGTGGTAAAAGCTAGACTAGCAAGACATTTAACTGTTCTTTGCTATTCTGCTGCCTATGGGATCACAGCAGTTAAAACAGCTTTGAAGATGTAAGACAGAACCTGCAGGGGAGGGAGATATTCCTTATGCAAATGAATAAATCAACCAGCCACCCAAATATGGAAACAAACCACCAATGAAAATGCTAGCAATCCTGAAATGAGAATATGCTCATTATAATTTAACAAGAACTTCTGATTCAAATGTAAGTCTCATAAGCTTAATCTATTTAACACTCTAATCTATTAGACACTCTAGTCTAATCCAGGCTCTAACCCAATATAGGAATTTTATTGTGTAATATGAATGTCTTTATGAGCCTTGCAGTTTTGCTTTCCATCTCACCTTTTCCCACTTTGGAGCTACAACACTGATTCAAAATATGTGCATACCAAGAGCTGTGCAAGTTTGGGAAAAATAAATAATGACAGGATGTGGGTGGGAGGCTGACTTGCCTTTCCCAGCGCAATAATTACTTTTGAGAAAATGTTCCCCACATGCATTCTGGCAAATGTTGAAAGCCAGATGCCCTAAGTACAAGATTCTCACACTTAAGCTGAGTAATATTTTACTATGGCTTAGAGTGGCACTTTATAAACTGCTCTGGCTTAAAGGCAGCTTTTGTCATGTTGTCTAAAGAAGAGATAAAGGGAAAATCCTGGTGAATAAGTCAAAGCTCCTTCCCAGCTGTGGAGGAAGAAGACTGCTGACCTATGTCAAAGACCAACTACTTTCAAACAAGTCAGAACTCTGCTCATTTTTTTTGAGGAGCAGAGACCAGTGATAAGATTTTCTCCCTGTGGTCTGACTTCCCCATCTCTGAGTAAGAGGGGAGGAACAGTACCATTGAGCCTCCCAGCAGGGTGCATGTTTATATTATCCCAACGAAAATAAAAGGAAATAGTCCTTTCTCAGATGTTGCGTCCTTTCTCAGATTTGCAGAGCAAGGAACAACCTCCCTTTCTCTCAACAGCCTCCAGTGAAATAATTGAATCACAAAAAGCTTTGGTTGGAAGGCATCTTAAGGATCGTCTGGTTCCAGCTCATTTGCAGTGGCCAGGGACATCTTTCACTAGACCTGGTTTCCCAGAGCTCCATCCAGCCTGCCTTGAACACTTTCAGAGATGGAGCATCCACACCTTCTTTGGGCAACCTGCTCCAGCACCTCACCACCCTCTCAGAAAAGAATGACTTCCTTATATCGAATGTAAACCAACCCTCTGTCAGGTTGCAGCCATTACCCCTTGTCCTGTCACTACATGCTCTTGTACAAGTCCCTTTCCAGCCTTCTTATTAGCTCCCTTTAGGTACTGGAAGGCCACAAATAGATCACCTGGAGCTTTCTCTTCACGCTGAACAACCTCAAGTCTCTCAGCTTGTCCTCACAGGAAAGGTATTCCATCCCTCTGATCATCTTCTGGAAGTCATGATGACTGACTCACTGTGTAAGCCTAACTATCCTATGTGTATCACTTGCTTGAGAAAAGATGGCAGAATTCATAGCCTATTTGTGCCAGGCCAGGTGAAAACCTCTGCTCCTTCTCCTTCTGACAGCCATCGCTTCCACAGTGCACACTTTAATGTTGAAATACTCATTGGAAAGGTGCAATTGGGAAAGTTTATAAGGGTCATATAACATGAAAGGGACAGTAAAACATGGAAATAGATTGGGCGAGTCAGGGGATAGACTGCATCCAATTTTTATTTTTGTGTTTGAGTGAGGAGTCAAGAGTATTTGAAAGTAATTTATAAAGTCCAAGTATTTGTGGTAATGGTAGGTGGTGCAAAAAGGGCCAGTGCTTACAACTGTACTTCGGGATGCTTAGACGAGATATTAGGGCAGTCATCTTCCCCAGGGAGACAGTGCAACACCTGAGCAGGTTACCCAAGAACTTGTGAAACCTCCATCCTTGGAGGTTTCTTATATTTACCTAAACCAAACTGTGTCTGTCTAGTCTGATGCTAGTCTGTCTAATCTGATGATCTGGAGATTATCCAGCTTTGAGCAGGTAGTGGGACTAAGCATCTCCAGAGGTTCCTTCCCACCAACACTTCTGTGATTTGGCAGACTCTGATGGACAGAGTTTGGGCATGAATAAGGAAGGAACCAACCTTCACCATGTCTACAAGCAGTCCTACATTCTCTGTCAACCACAACTGGTGCTGTTCCTGTGCTTAACCTACTGGAAACCAGAGTGCAGGATGAAGACTGATGGGAGAAGGGTGTTTGCTGACACCAAGAGTTGGGTCTTGGCCTGATACTAAACTGCTTTGCAATCTGTGCTGACTTTAGTCATCTTCAGTGCCAACTAGATATACTACATCAGATTGTGCTGGAGTTTTGGATGAGGAAGTATATGACTTGATTGATAATCATGAATTTTGAGTAGACACTGCTGGGAAGTTCATAGAACTTCCTAGAAGTTGTGAGACATCTGCTGTCACTGGAGCTACTGACAGGATTTCGCTACCCAGGGAGGAAAAGACTGGACACAGTAAATTGTGGACCCCTTGACAAACAAGTTCAGTGCAGCTGTAACCTGTCTATGTTACTCACTAGTGTGGAAAAGAAGGTTCCTTGAACAATTAGCTGGAGTGAAAATAGCTGTAGAAAGAGTCTGCACATATTATATCACTGTATAAATTATTGAGCTGATGTTCTGGAGATAATAGAGGAAACTCTTCTTTCTTCTGTCCTGAGGATAGCAGCTCTGAAAGTTTACACCTGCTTCCTGGAAGTTGTACCTCCTGTAGACTCTGCTTAGATAATTAATTTGCAATATTCATTAGCCAGAGGATCAGTGTAATGATTTATAGACAAACAGAAGGATTTCATGTTTATATGTTGAGTCAGCTGTGGTGTTTTATATGGTTGTGGGTGAAGCTGCTGTTGAATAAATGGCAAAAACCCACATAAACCCAACAACAAAAAACAACCAAGTATTTTGATGTTTATCTGGATAATATTTCTGAGCAATAGTTATAGTCATTAGTGGATCACAGACAAGACAGAACCCTATGGCTGTAGCTACATTAGGGGCTCTGTGCTTTTTCTTCTCATCTGCAGACACAGAGGCTTCCTGGCACTGAGTGGGAGATGTGCTGTGTCTGATATCACTGATGTTCTTCTCTCATATGCTCTACATGATCCAGCTAGATCTCAGTGCTTACAGGAGGACAGGAGCACAGGGACAACTCCTGCACAAAATCAGGCACTCACAAGCTTTCCCCAAATACAGAAGAGGTATGGAGAACAGCTCTCCTCCTCGCTCTCCTCTGACTCCAGGAGAGATATGTTCCTCTTGTTCCTCTGGTTTCTACCTTAACCTTTTATAATAATTCCCTGAGTACTGGCTTGCCCCTTCCCTGGTGAGCACTCCTGGCCACAGGGATGGCAGTTGGATGTGTATGCCCTGCACACAGCACTGTGCATACCTGCAGGGACCTCTACCCAGAAGGGCCTATTTTGGAAATGACACTGTAACATGGTCACTTCCCTTATCACTGGGATCCAGTATTTTTATGTGTTCCATCCCCTCTTCTTCCCTCCCTTTTCTCATAGACACGAGACCCCCATAAGCTCTGCTTATTCTCCCCAGGTGGAGACTTGTCACAACAGTACAAGCAGAAGAAACATGTCTGAAGGCACAGAAGGTGGGCCACAGGAGGGGTGTGGGCTGAGATATATGGTAGTAGTCAAAACTATGAGTGCTTGGAGGATTTTCAGAGCTAAAAACAATGTCCATCTCATTCTCTTTCCCTCTGGCTGGAATGAAACAAAGATGGAGCTGCAACTCTGTGCCCTGTTCATCTGCACAGTTGTGCTCACCGGATATGTGTGTGCAGCAGGTACAAGGCTATATTGAGGGAAATTAAACTCTCAAGAAAACTCACAAGCAGTTTTCTGTTTTGTGTGTCTGTCATGAAAACTCTGGTTATTTGTTATTTTGGGTAGTAAGTAGGCGCTACCATGATGAAGCTGCTGTTTCCTGCGTCCCTCAGCCGTCACTCCCAGCGTCAAGTTCTGGGGGTTGGGGTCATTTATTACCCTTCTGAGGCAAGGTCATTTATTCAGAGGGAGATGCTGGACTACAGTTTTTGTGCAGGACTGTAAGAATGAAGACAAGACTGTTGCTCAGTGTACACTGTAATTCTAGGCACACCTTTCCACTGAAACTGGTTCCCTGATTTCTTCCTGAGTACACATTTACTACAGCAAGAATTTCATTCAGTGACAGATAACATTTTAGTGTAGGGAGATATCTGACAGCCAAAGGAGATGTCTCAAGGGATATGTGGAAAACTCACCTCCAGGTACCCAGGTACCTTTGAACTCAGACTGCCAGCACTGAGGCACTTAGAATGTAGAAATGCTGAAAGACAGATCAGAAGATGTTCTTTGAAAATGGTGGAAAATTGTTTTATATTGACTTGGTGATCATTAGAATTTTCTAATTTTGACCTTTAAGGCCCTGAATGGGCATATTTGTAAAAGATCAAATGTTAAAAAGTATCCCCTGTGTTCCAAACACAGCCTTTACTCTGCCTAGTGAATATTTTAGTGACCCAGTTACAGCAAGAGGCTTTTATTGAAGAGAGTAGGCAAATGCAGAGGGAAACAGAAGACCCATCATCCCTGTGACAATAATACGTCTGTCTCTATTTGTGTAATCCACCCTCTCAGCCTGATAAACAAGAGCCTGTGCATGGGTTTGGAAAGGAGGGTGACCATCACCTTCTGCGATCTGGGCATTTTCTTGCATACACCTCCACTAGTCTGTAAAGCAGGTAAGTCTTAACCTCTGCATGATGATATTGTTCAGAACTCTAGTCCTACCCTGAAGTGCATTCTGGCTTTTTAATCTTTCTCTGGGCTTATTAAGCATAATGTTTCACTTATACCTAAATTCTACTTTGGTTACTTTTTGAGTCCACCACTTTGCAAGTAATTGCATTTCCATCTGTTTTTTTGATGTTGCTTTCCTGTGTATCTTCTTACTGTATGCTCAATAAAGTGAACCTTGGGAGTGACCAGCACACATCTGTTTACTGCAGCCAATTTATAGGAAAAAGTCTCAGCCCAAGCAAACATGACCAAATAAATTGACAGAAGATACTTATCCTTATTACAGATGATCTTCCTCTGACCACCTTTAAACTGGAGTGGAGCTTTCTGTATGAAAGCACTTTCACTTTCACAGATGAAATTTGTTGAAGGCATTTCCTGAGAAAATTTTTAAAGTAGCATGTAGGAAGGTATGCCTTCATTTTTCCTGTGTTTTCAGGTACAAAAGGTTTCCTTTCATAGCAGCTTTATAAAATGGATGCACGGTAGATAATTTCCTTAAATAAAAATCCTTTCTTTCCATTTGCCTTTTTGAAGCAATTGCTTATGAGTTCAGGACAATGGGGTTTTTTTTATTACAGTCCATCCTTGCTCACATACAGCTAACAGGATGGATCAACTGAAAGGCTAACTTTTCAGTACTGGTAACAATCTCTGTCTTCATCTGGCCCTCCTTCCCTTCCCAGAGACTGGCCTTTGGTTTGACTCCTGTGCAGTGTCAGTGACCGTATCTTTGCCCCACAGCTCTTCTGCTCACTATTATGACCACTCCACTGGAAGATGCAATGGACACCTTGATCAGGATTTTCCATCACTACTCTGGCAAAGAAGGAGACAGATACAAGCTCAGTAAAGGAGAACTCAAGGAGCTTCTCACCAGTGAGCTCACTGACTTCCTTTCAGTAAGATGCAGCTTTTGAACCTCACAGCTATCCAAGTGCTTGGATAGGAATAGCACCTCCTTGTGCAAGGCCCACCCTGTCACAGTCTCTCAGATAGCAGTTCTTTGTGGAGCTGTATAGAAGAATATAATGTCAAATATCCCATTTGAGAAGTATATTTTCAGAGGGTGGTCGAGCCCCAGTACCCCGCCATGTACCACTGGCAGTGGAGATGGGTGCTCTGCAAACTCCACTATCCTTTGGTGCAGGAGGACTAGGCCAGCCTAGAAGCAATAGCGAGATCAATACTAAATAAAGGTCAATATGTTTGTTTGTTTTTAATAATAGGGCAAAGATAAGTCCATTGAAGAATTAAATGCAGTGACCAATTCTCATGAGATAGGAAAGTAGCTTGTGCACACTGGCCACACAGTACTGGTGCCTGTGTGCCCTGCAGAGGTGCTAAGAAAATCCTTTCAATGATAAGCTGCTGATTTGAATATCTCTTTGCATGTTTGTTATGTTCTACATTACACAGCATGCATGCTTTTATGAAAGGATAAGCTTTAAAAATAATGTTTTTCTGTATCCTCTTAATCGGAAAAATTATTGTGGACCCTATGACCAACAGCGGGATTTTCTTTACATTGTATCCATTTCCTTGAATTGGATTTTCTTATAATCTTGGCTATTGATTTATTATTATGACATTCAATGTTCTTGCTCTCATCCTGAATAGGATGGTTTTTTGCCAACTGAAGGTCTTACAAGTGTGATGAATGAATATATAATATGACCATATATGAGTATTCTGTTGGAAATCTAAGTACTGTTTGTCAAGGGATGATACAGAGAAATGCATTTTATAGATCCATCTTGACAAAAGGGATCCATATTCAGTTATCTCCGATAATCTGTTTGATTAATTTCAGTGCCTATTTAGTAGCTGTATACCTTATAAGGGCTGCACTGTCTTTAGTTTGTGATGTTGTAGTGACTAGAGATGCATTACTGTTCAGGTGTGTATTTGATGTAGCCTTTTATCTAATACCACCAGCCCTGTAATGTAGCAGTGGTGCCAGGCATGTCAGAATTTCATATTCAAGATCTGCACAGCTAAGTCACTTTTCTTTCTCTCTAGGGCCAAAAGGATCCCCTCCTGGTCGATAAAATTATGAATGACCTGGACTCCAATAAGGACAATGAAGTGGATTTTAATGAATTTGTCATTCTGGTTTCTGCTTTGACTGTGGCATGTAATGATTTCTTTGAAGAACAGCTAAAGAAAGAGGGTTTTTAAAATCCTTGGTGTAATTAATCTCCTGGCCACAAATGCAAGCAAAGCATGTCTAGTTAGGTAGCCCTCATTGGTGTTTAGTGAATGCAAACCATCATTCCTCCAACTGTTACTTCTCTAAGACATTTATGGAGCTAATCAGCAGCTGGTGTAAGCTGGACTGCAGCCAGTTTACACTACTTGAGATGTGGCTTTTAATATTTCCAGTCTTTGCACTCCATGCGTCTGTAACATGCCTTCATCAGTTGCCCAGGTCAAGGGCTTGGGGTGACAGATCATTTGGCACAAGTTGAGACTTGTATCTCTTCAATGTCAGTGGAAAGTAAAAGGCACAGGAATGTTACTTATATACTTTCTGAATGGAAAAACTTTGGAATGAGCCATAACACTTGCAATTTAGTTTTCAGTCACTTTATAAAAATCTTATTTTGCAGCTCAAAACCAGTAGATTCTTTTTCAGCTCATCTCTGCTTATTCTAAAACCTTTTTTAGCTGCTGCTCCCCACACTCGTTTTTCAGATGTGGTCCCAGCTGTCTCTTGCTGCTGGAGCATACAATACCACTTGCCATTGTTATGGGTTCATTTCCTCCATGTCACCAGCTTCAATTTTATTCTGTCAGCATTGCTGTATCCCAGTAGTCAACCTCTTCATTTGGCATAAATGAATTTTTTCGTATCATAAATTATTCAAATACATAGAAGATTTAGTCAGCAAATTGCCTGGAGGGCTGATGGAAGGACTGGGTCTTTGGGGGAAATGTGCAAATGCCTTCTGCTTTCACTACTCTGGCATGGTTACAAGGAGGCCTTTTAGGACCACTTGTGGAAGATTTAATGATGAAATTCCAGGATATGACTTTATAATGTGAGTCATCTTATAGAAAAATGATACACTGATCCCCACCCTGTATGCAAGCAGGGGTTCCCTGAACTCCATGGCCAGGCAAAGAGAGAGTAGGCGAACCCCATCCACTGCTAGCTTGCTCTTGGGCTGAGTTACGAGTATTTACACACTCCTGTTTGAATTAAACATACTTCTGAAGCCCTGCAAGTCCTCAGTGGCAAGATATTGTGGCTTCTTTTCCTGCATGGAGAGCTCTCTTATTTCCATGTTATTTTGTTGGTAACTTCAAACTATAATAAAGGGCATCTGAATTAAATGAAGATTTTCTGTTTGTGTAGGAGGTTATTGAAAAACCACTCCCCAATGAAGATGTACCCTGCTAGGCAACATTTGAGGAATGTAGTTCACTTGTCTCTCCTTCCCAGACCTCCAAACATCATTTAGCAAAGTGTACATTTGCATAAAATTATAGGTGATTAAGAATATGTAATTTATTATAAGCACAGGATTCTTCAGGGTATAATAAAGGTAACAAGGGACAGACATCATCCTAAAATAAGGCCACCACCAAATGGTGTTACTCCAGAAGAAAAGCAAACTTTGCAATGGTGACAGAGCCACAGCATGCTTTAACCCTTCAGCAATGAAGTTATACAGCATTCACAAAATATCTTCAAGACTAGTATGATAGAAACTACAAAGTAAAACTGGCAACAACTGGACAACTTTTTGTCCCCTTTAATGTCATGCACTTCAATATCATTGCAAGTGTTGGACCAGGTTGGCAAAAGTATCAGCCATAAAACATAAGACCATTTTTATGGTTTCTCATTGGTCCCAGACTATCGCTAAGCCTTTCCCTGTCCTTTAAGGGGAAGTGAAAGAAGAATAGTCTAAAGCTTCAATTCCAGGCTAAAAGGAGTAAGATTATCCCAGTAAATCCCAGTAAAGAAAATATTTTTTCCTTTAAAAAAGTTGAACAAGAAGCTTTCTGGAAAGAAGCTCTATGAAGTTCTCAAACCTTCTGCCCATGCCTGATGAAGCCTTGTACATGTAGCAGCTCAATGCACAGCAGAATTATGCTAGGTCACAGCTGGCAGCAACAATGTGCCCTGGAGTCAGGCAGGCAGCAAGAGTCACTGCTGTGATGGAGAGGCCAGTGGAGCCATCTCATCAGCTGAATTTACTGGGGACTCTGTGCATCCTAACTGCTCTGTAGGAGGGGCCTACTTGCAGATGAGCTGTGGGTGAATCAGAGAAGAATGACTCAAATGGTCTTTTTTTCCAACAAAGTTTTTTAAAATTTCATAAATCACTGGTTTTGGCTTGTCTTGTTTATTTTTGCTGCTTTAACTGCAAGGATAAATGTTAAATTCTATCTGTTCTGTCAGAATAAACTTTTTGTACAAAGACTGGAAACCAAGAAGAAAAGTAAGAAAATGCACAAAAATACTCAAAAGCTCAAACCCACAAAGCCTTCACACAATATGGGGCCCTGGGGTCAGACTAGCCATTCTATTCTTGGGCCAACTATGGGCTGACCACTGCACCACTCTCCCTCACTCACTCCTCTCCTGCAGGAGCCAACTAATGTTCCATTAGTAGACATCACTTCTAAGAAAGGCATATGAAGATCACCTGAAAGTTTTGAATTGCCTCTGAGACAGAAAAACTTGTGAGTAATCCTATGTTCTGTAAGCACTCATCAGGAAGGAAAATGGTATTGAAACTACTTACGTTGGCTATGCAAGATGGTGCATACCAGAACAACAGAATTATGTACACAATGTCCTGCAGATGTGAACATTTTGGGTTTTCCTTCTCTCCTTCAAACCTGAAGGCAGGATTTTTTCCTCATTGTTTACTGACATTTTCCTGCTGACTTCAAGTCTTTCTGTGGTTCATGAATCTAGGAAGCACTGTGAAGTTTTACATGCAGATCAAGCTTGCTGTGTGGCTTTCTTCAGAGTGCCTCAGCTTTAGGAATGATGTCTAATTACAGACATTTTTTTCCATTTGTTTTATCAGGCTGTCTGAAAAATCTATAGAAAATTGAACACCAAAACATGGTCTAATATTTTCAAGTTACATCAAAGACCAACAAAAATACAACAATGCCAGACAAGATCTTTTCTATATATTGTGAAATTGCTTTGTTTGACATCTAAAGAGCAGATTTGCAGAAGATAAATTCCATTATCTTGAAAGCCTCAGCTTCTACCATTTGCTTTTATTTCAGTTCAAAAGAGACTTGAAGTGCCAGTGTAACTGGCAGCACAAAGCTTGATGCATTACCTGTTAGTAAATTTATAACTTCTTTAGATTCATTATCCAACTACCAATCCCAAAGAGCTGTGTATGACACCATCATGAAGAGAAGGAGTTTGTAATGGAGCTATATCTTACCAGCTAGGTCCAGTAGGAAGGCACCACCTTTCCCGCTCTTCAATGGAAGGTGTGGAAGTGCTATGGGATAATAATCCCGAGCAGTGTGGAAGGTGTCAAGTTCAATGAGATAACAATCTTCCACAACCCTGTTTTCTCCCTGTAAAGATGAGAGACAAAGTTGCCTGGGGTTGTGGGAAGCAAAAGAGAAGTGACCCCAGGAGACCCCAGCAGAAGAGGTGATGCTTCCAGGAGCCAGTAATGTTATTAATTGCTGTCCATCAATTTTAGCAGTGCAGGTCCACCCTGGGTCCCTCAGCCGCCCAAGGCAGATCTCTTTTCCAGGCTCCATGCTACAGCATAAAGCAGAGTGGAGACAGGAGAAAAACACTCAGACAGCCCAGAGTGTCATGGTTTAATGACTGCTGTCTGCTAAGGAAGGCAGAAGCCTCCCTTGGAATGAAACCCCCTCCAAATTGGATTTAAGGGGGCTCTCAGGCAAAGATACAGGAATGGGAATAACAGTTCTTTATTAGAAGAACTAAAATAAAACAAGCACGCAGTATTACAAAAAAACCAAACCCACTGACAGAGTCAGAATACAACCTGACACCCTGTGGGTCAGGGTGCTGATAGCAGTCCAGTTTAATGGTGGCTGCAGTCCTCCTGGAGTAGCAGTTGTGGCTCTATTGAAGCTGTGATCCTGGAGAAAAGATGCAGGCCCCTGCTGAAGGTCTAGTGGTGATGGATGGGCCTGTTTTTCCTCTGGGAGTCCAATGGAAAAGGCTGCCTTAGCGTCCCAAATCTCAGGTTTATATCCAGGTTAATAGGCTTGGCTCCTCCCCCTGGATGGAGCATTTCCCGGTGGGATGATCCAATTTTATCAGTAAATTCGATGGCCCATTAGCAGAAGATCTCTCCCTGGAGAGAGGATGGGTCATGGAAGAGATAAAGAAACTACCCCAGCTGGTTTCTTATCAGCTGGCTTATCAACAGAAGATTACACCACCCCCCATCCCAGTTCCAACAGATGGTGATGGAATACACACTTTTTTGTGGTTACCTTTTGCACTGCGAACCATGACACAGAGTCCATCATACCAGCTCAGCAGCATACAAAAAAGATCCAGTTCCCCTCTGATCACCACCTTGAAAAGGTTGAGTAA
The DNA here is from genome assembly GCA_013397245.1 of Thryothorus ludovicianus. Classification (NCBI taxonomy): domain Eukaryota; kingdom Metazoa; phylum Chordata; class Aves; order Passeriformes; family Certhiidae; genus Thryothorus; species Thryothorus ludovicianus. Next base: position 81,691 of record VZTB01018021.1, read on the forward strand.
AAGGTTGCACACAAACTTGTATGTGAAATCAGATTAATCTATATAAAGATTTTTGACTGGCAGGAAGATTTAGATTTAGGTTAAGATTTAGACTGTGGTGTGACATCATGTGCATGTCTAATAAGGGCTTTGATTGAAAGGCCATCAATTATTGCATGTGTCTTTAGGGATAATTAAGTCTATTGAATAGCACTGTATTATTTGAAGAAAAAAGGGGTCACATTTTCAATTTTATCTTTCTTCTGCCACATGATATGGAATGAGAGAGAGTGTTTAATTTATGTTCTGAAAATCTGTTTTCGAAATGAATTCTGTCCACATCCTTTCCTCTGAGTTGGAGGATGGTGGGCTATAGGTCCTGGGCAGCCAATAAAGAGAACACATTAATGAACTTCAGCAGAAATATTATTTTTAAAAAAAGAAACATAAAAAAACTTATCCTTTTTAAATACCAACTCTCAGCCACCTGCCATCAGTTGTGTATAAGGGGCAACTCCCAAGGAAGAGAACTGCAGCTGCATCCACTTATTCTGCCCTTGCAAGCAGATTCTCAGCTGATGTAAAATGACAGAGCCTATTGCACTCAGTGGCATAATTTTGCAGCAGCTGAGAACATGTGCTTGAGACTCTAAATTAGCCTTCAATGGAAAGTTGTGTTTCTGTAAGCTGGTTGGCTAAATAAGGACATGTCTGTAAAACTGCAAATATTGCAACAAGACAGCAAAGAGGAAAACGGAAGAAGTAGGTGCTCAGTGCCGAGGTCTTTGGGGGAAAACCAGTATAAAATGTTCCTGTTACACATTTGCTTTAAATTCTAAGCTGCCTTCTCAGGTCCTGTTTGACTGCATGGGGTGCAGAGCAATCATCATAGTATAGCTTTCAAATATGTGTCAGTGGACTCTGCCTTTTAACTCCATATGTTGCTTTGATTTTACATTCCCAGTAGTTGCATGAACTCAGAAAAGCACTATAGATTAAAGCTATGGCAGGAAAAAATCTGTGTGTAGAACAAGATATAAAGGGCAGAAAATCAACTGAACCACCTAGAGCACTACTTAAGATTGTTTTTTTGGAGTTGAAAAATGGTGAGAAGTTGAGAATGCTGTGGAAAGATGTAAATTCCTCAGCTCTGTCTGGGGACATCAAGTGGCAGTAGCTTACAGATCCCTGTGGCTAAGTGATGTGTCTGGATGAGACACAGGGCTGAAGAGTTCCATCCCATTGAACTATTGATGCCTTTGGTAGATGAAAGCAAAACTGATTTTGCCCTTGCACAAATGACCTTATTTTGCAGTTTTAGGAAAAACCTCTCTCTCAGAGGAAGGATATTTTTTGATCATTGTTGGTGCCCTAGGAGTAGTGTTGGAAGACGAATAGTTTATGTTTTAAATGAAAAAGTCCATTACTTCACTTGAGCTAAAGATGCTCTGTGACATTGCTAGCAAAGGTGAAGCTGCCTTTAGACTTCAGGAGGTGGAGAAATGCTGACCAGGCGATCTCAAGTTCCTTCAACATACATGATTTCTTACACTAGCACAAGATATTCCTGTACCTTAATCTAAAAGCGTTTGGAGCATAACTGATCAAATTGGCATTGCAGGCTGCACAGTACTGGGGATGGCTGATAAGAAATCACATACATGAAAAACAAAGGACTATGCAGAGGGAGCAGTTGAAAGGATAAATATACCATTATGTTGGGTATGCTGACATCTCTTACTGACTCATACTGACTGCCTGAATTGTGTAACAGTTCACAGTGTTTCTGAATTTGGGTCCATTACTGTGATGTCTAACACTACCAGAATTGTATTGAATTACAGTTTTTTCTGGATGAGAATGATTATCCTCAGAGAGAGTCACTTCAGCTAAGAAATACTTGTCCTTCTTGGATAAAAAAAAACCCAAAACATCTTAAAATATCACTTAAGAAAGTGGTGCTTTGTCAAAGATAAAGTTTGTACTTCAGAGATTAAACAAATCTTGGAACATGATATGTGGAAATACAGGGATTTCTGAACACATTTGAGATTATATTCTGCGTAATAAACTGGCTCAGCATTGAAAACAAAGTGACAAATGTTCTAATAGTCCCAGGCTGAACAGGAAATTTGGGAGAGAAGAAAGAGGGGCTGTTGCTTTGGGAAGGGTCACTGGGAGAAAGTTGAAGCTGTGGGAAAAGAGATGTAGAACAGGAATGACCTGGGCTGTGAGGGTTACACTTCCAAGCAAAGTCTAGATGCAGTAACTGTGCCATGTTTTGGAAAGGAGACCGTTCTTCTGCAAGGGCACTGGTACTGATCAGAGTAGCTGCTGCAGCTAGCAAAGGCAAATATGATGGGATCAAAGAGGCTGCCTGGGGGCCATGCTGACGTGTGTGCTCTGGTGGTGTTGAGGCTCTTCCTGCAGCAACCCTTGAGGGTGGAGATTTTGTTTGGAGGATCCACAGAGCAGGAAAATTACGCTAAAATTAAACAGCTCAATACACATCCCTCAACTCTCCTAACAACAGAGCTATGGCATGCACTTTTTCCAGTCATCCATTCTCACACTTTTTCTCCTTTCTGGGGAAAAACTTTTCTCCCCTTTCTTGGCCCTGACTGCTTTGTGTAGATGCTAGTTGACTCACAGGCAGAGCTGGTAGTGATCACCGCCCTCAGGGTAATCTCATTGTCTGAATATAATGTTTGCTTGATTATTTGTAACCTGCTAAACTGTGAGTTTCACAATCTTTGCTTTTAGCCAATGCCATAAATAGAGTTAATGTGACACTTATTGTCAAGCCTGCATGATGTTGATAGGCTTTCAGTTCATAAATCACAGGCATTTGTCATCCCTCTATGCCACTTAATGTGACAAATCACACCATCTCTTGTGTCAAACTGCCCAGAGTTAATAAGCTACTCTTACTTCACCTTACAGAAAGTTCAGCTCTATTTATAGCAGATTTAGAGAATTAATATAAGTGGTCTTACAGAAAGATGTGTGGTGATATTTGGAAGAGGCTTGTCATATCAAAGCTGAGGCAGACAGCAACAGAAATCAGTGATGGAGATGCCCACTGGTTACAGAGGGAGGAGTTCTGGACTCAGGCTGGATCATGGACTGTTGGAATGTCTGCCTAATATTGAAACAAACACAAGAGTAAAGGATTGAAGCACAAAATGTGATCTCAGTCTTTGTGATTCTGCTGCTGGAAATGCTCTCCTTCAGCTGTTGTTGCAACTCTGATTTGGTTCTTGCAAAAAGGACATCTTCAAACCATTGACAGGGCCAATTTACTTACTTTAGCTGTTGTGAATTTTGACTTTCCTATTGTATGGCCATAGTCCAGGTGCTTAAACTGACCCAGTGGTCTTACATGTTTCTCTTTGGCTCAGAGTTTGAAGCAAAGTCTTGTGCGTGTCTCTATCAAGGACATGGCTTCCTAATGGTATTCAGGACTGTGATTTGCTGTACAGTCTTCCCCTTGCTTTCTTTTCTGTGATGTTACTTCAAAGCAGTGACTGACTGTGATTTAGCAAAGATGGGAGAAAAAAATTTATCCTTCACTGTAGCATTTGTGACACTATAGAGACACTAGATATCTTTCTCACCTTAATCTGTGCTAACCGATCCTATTGCTCAGAAACAATATACTGAAGGATTCACAAACAGTTGAACATGTATAACAAACTAGAAGTGATGTGTAGCAATCTCCTACTCTTCAAAGGTACTGATATTGGTATGAGACCTGCAGCCACACGATAAAAAGACAGGAATGACTAGTACTACCTCTCCCAGACACCATGAAGGAAATTAAAAGCTAACCCCTGAATGAATTCTCAGTTAGAGTGGGAAAGAGCATAAGGGAAATAAATAAATGTAGCTCAGTGCAATGTTTAGCAGCTGACACGATATGAAGTTTAAAGTCCAGTCAGATGTCTCGCACTGTGCATGACCACACATGGCATCTTCAGCCAGTACTGAGCAATAGTGAAAAATCAGCATGAACAGCTGAGGACAGAGTGCCTGAGGCAGGACTGCCCCTCTGCACTGGAGCAGTTTCACTGCAGTCTCACTGCTACTCTTCTCAGTCCAAGAAACCACCAGTGAAAGACAAGCAGAGGAGCCCCCACGGGACATGCAGCAGCCAGGCTGATCCCTGTGGTGTACAGCTTGCTTGGCATTGTGTCTATACAGGAAATATTAACTCATGTTTAAGATCCTGATGCTAGAGAGAGGTTTGGTCTGCTTGAGCGCCTTGTGCAAGAAGTCAGGCTGCAGCTGAGATATAAGAAGAGATGTATTAATGAGCTGGGCACCCACAGGACCCTTTTTGAGAGCAGAAAGGGTTCATAACACCTGGGACCTTTTCCTCCAGGAAGGGATCTCTAAGGATTGTCTGTAGCTCAAGCACATGTCGCTAAGAAATCTCACTGCCAAGTACTTCATATGTATTCTTCCTGTAACAACTACTTTTACTTTTAAGGTGAAGAAGCTGCATTTACCATCTGCATTATAGGACAGAGCATGATTTGATCACTCTGGGGGAGGATAAATGGAGTTTGTTTCACTTCTGTTTTTATTCGGCTTTATTTTCTCCACTTCTTACTTTAGATAGGGTTTCTTCTTTTCTATAATAGTGGACAAGACACATACAAGCTTCGAGCCTGAGTGGGGAAGGCAGGTCCTCCAAAGCACACTCCCGTGAGCAAAAAAGCCCACCCGTGAGCACTGCTTAAACAGCCCAAGGCTCTGCAAAGGCTGAGGTGCCTAAACAATACCATCCTGAACTGCAGCAGAGTAGATCAGAGTGCCCTGTACTCAGCCCAGACTCTCACCAGCACCATGGCTTTCCATCATTTCTGCCAGGGAAAGGGGCTGCTCCTAGCGTAAGTTACAGTTCTTAGCATATCAAAGTGCCAATCAACAGGATCAGCTGTGGCAGGGTGTCACTGGGAATGCATTTTACTATGTTAAACAATTTGATATTAACAAAAAAATTTGTCCTTCAGAGTGTTATTATGACTCAACTCCATGAAAGAAAAATGACACTCCTCATTCACCAAGAGTTTGTATCACATTGAAGGTGCTTTTCCCTTCTGAAATGCTGCAGGGGTGTTTTGAACCCAGTTCAATGTGATTTTTCTTTGCTTCGTTAGTCACATTCTCATATCCTTAAAATCTCAGTTTCTGCAAGTGACTTTTTACAAAAGCAGTGCTGCAGCAGGCAAAGGGAGGGTGGAGGGGAAGGGGACCTGTGATACACTGAGGATGCAGCAGAGTTGAGAGAGAAGGTGGCCTCACATCCTCTCTCACCCTCTGACAGCTGGGATGCAGGGCTGGGATATGACCCCCCTCGTTCCCCTTCAAGTCGTCCCTTTTGGGGATCCATCTGCTTGAGCTCCACCTGAGGCAGCAAAGCCCCAGCCAGCAGCAGCAGCTGCATCTCTTTGTGTGTGATTCTCTATTCCATGCCAAACACTTGCCTTTCCCAAGCATTAGAGCTGCACAAAGGAAAGCATATTAGACTAGGGGCTGAGGACAGCTCTGTGTTTGAAGACACAGAGAGTTACTCCAGGCACTGGGAGGCTTTGTGATGAGGCTGCTCAGGATGTCATCGTGTTTCATCAACTCCTGCTGAGCCCAGACCTGAAAAGTGGGGAGAAAAACCCTCCAACTTAGCACTTCTGTTAAAATTAAGTTCCATATCAACAGCAAAGGGTATCTGAGTTCAGCTTTTGCACCAATGTTACACAGAATATTTGTACACCCAAAACAAACTCCAATGTGTTGCATAGGAATTTGAAAGTCACCATAGACCCTGTGCAAATATGGAGGTGACACCTATTGTCCCTCCCACCACCTTTTCTATTGGAGAAGGACAGTCCCCTCACTTCATCTGCCACGATGTCCTCCAGACTGTAGGGCTTCCTGCTTTTTTGGGCACCTCCACTGGTGAAAGTTGTGCTAAGCCCAGACCTCAGCTATTCATAGGCAAGAGTTTAAAGTATGGTGACATCACTGTTGGTATGTTTCATTCTAAGCAGATCACCTCACATCTGGTTTAACAGAGTCATAATATTTTAGCTGCAGTGCCATGTGTCCTTCAGTAATTTTTGGGGTTGAATTATGAAATCTGATATCTTCAGTAACAAATTCACACACAATCAAACACACTGGCCTTCACTAAAATCTTCATGGACTCACAGCAAGATAATGTTCCAGTCTGAGCATTCAGGAGGCAGGCAGGCAGTCACACTCCCACTCCCAGAGACTTCAACTGCTGGGACCCAGGCCCCTTCACAGCACACAGCTCCAGAGAGCTGATGGGTCCCCACTCAATTCCCCACACATCTCACACCCAGGCAGACCAGCTTTCCTCTGCTTCAAACCCAGGTATCTCACAGCAGAGCCCTGTCTCCTTTAAGTCATTTTATCATGGTGCTGCAACAGAATAGAAACCTTGAACTAGTGCCTGCCAAAAGGATCCTGATCAAAGGAATGCCTAGGCTTTTACACCCTCAGCCTGTGTAGGTGAAGGCCTCTGATCTTCCAGCTGAGTCCTCGACTCTTGCTGTGTCTCTAAGTGTCTGGTCACCTGGCTGGTGCCACAGGTCCCTGGGCCTTCTGGGATTCAAAAGGTCAGCAATTCACAGCCTCTTCCTTTGGGCTCAGACTCCTGCCCCACAGAGCTCGATCTGCAGCTCTCACTGCAGCTGCACACCATGCTCTCTGTACTGAATATTCCTCAACACTCAGCATCTGAGCTGTAGGCTGGGGAGTGGCAGGGCAAACTGGGACACTGCAACCAGAATTTGGAATTGGATTCTGCAAAATGTCTCTAAGGAAAGGATTGGAGGGGTCAAGCTATAATTTTAACCTTATCAATCTCTTTAGAGAATGAGCAAAAGAATAGCAAGTAAGGCTGAGCTCCTCTGCAGCCCCTTTTGTTCCTCAGGGTCTCTAAGGCACCTCTCACTTTCCTGATTAACATTCCAGCCATCCTCTAATGCAAACTGGGACTAAACCCAGTTTGCAGTTTTCCAACAAAGCTCATAATTCCCAAGGGACTTCAATGGATTTCAGATATATACACCCTACATCTAATACCTCTGCTGAGTTTCTGATTTTTAGTACTCAGCAGAGTTATGAATTTTCACTCACAGGCTCAACTTTTAAAGGTCTTCTCAGGTTTCATGAAAGGATCAAGTCTGAAGCAGTATCAGGAGTTCTGTGACGAATATACCCTTGGGAAGCCTAAGTTTTCATAATTTCTGTATGAGAGCTGTTTTTGGTGGGAAGAACTGTCTGGTTTTGCCTGTGTGCTTGCTGCAGAGCCCTGAAGGGACGCCGGCACAGGCTGCAAACCTGCCTGGGACACTGGGGTGCCCACCCAGGCCTGGCTAGCAGGAAGCACCTGGCACAGGCACAGGTACTGCAGAGAGCTGCATGTCACAGAGCAGCAGAAGGTAGGCAGGAAGCACTGCAGGTCCGAAATACGCCGGGACTGCCCTGGGAGGAGGGAGGGATGCCCCTCATTGCTTGCTTTGGAGTAACTGGAAATAAACACGGTGCATGAATACCCTATATGCACAGGGTTGGGCTCTCTTTCCCAGAGATTTTCAGCTATTCCATCAGACAGATAAGGAGGAAAGACATCTGCCAGAGAGGGGAATTCAATCGTCTTGAAAATTTGTGGCTGCAATTTGGACCCTTGTCATGCCCACGTACTGTGTCACTGCGAGAGGAATTCAGTTACCATGGGTTACCCTATCAGTACGGGGACCAAGTGCCTCCCCTCCCAACAGCTCTATAAAAAGAGTCGATCCAAGACACCCCAGCGGCTTCTGCATACCGGCACAGACCCGGAGAAACTTGGCCGCAGGGGGACGGCCGCCAGAGGAGGTGTCAGCATGCCGTCTGCTTTCCAGTTTCAATGCCACCTCGTTCTCATCTTCCTGGCAGCCTCCAAGGGAGAAACCAGATACCTAGAGGTGAGCAATAGGGCTGATGATTAAACATCTCACTGTGCTCTTAGCTGCTATCTTCTAACTTGTACTCTTAGCTTTCAAGCACTGTGCTTTATTCTCTCCCTCTTTCCTATTCCCACTTCTGCACTAAACTCACACCTGGATAACATTAATGCAACAGTCCCATGTATTCTGTACTAACCCTCTACTTATACTCAGCAATTTTGCTGAGGATTTAAGAGACACTCCGTGCTTTTAACTGCTGGGCTCACCTCTTAGGTGCCAGGTTTATTTCCCATCTACTGCAGGTTGGCAGATTTCTGCTACACTGTTTCTGGAGGAGGGACATGATGTGCTGTGCCTGTTCTCGAGGGGTGCAGGGAGAGGGCTGCATTTCACTTTGCCCCAGTCTCTTTTTGCCCTCCATCTTTCACCAGATGAGGGATGCTGTTGAAGATGATCCCTTCCTACTACTCAGTGAAGATCTGAAGCGAGAGCTGTCTGCAGGACAGATCTACCGGCGATCGCTCCGTGAGTTTCTTTGGTGTTCTTACAGGGACTACTGGCAGGTGGGAGAATCCTGAGGGTACCTCAGGGAGAGGAAAGGGCTAATTGGGAATGACAGATCTGCAGGAGCTTTTTCCAAGACAAAGGAGAAGAAGGACAAAGCACTAAACCCACAGAAACCTGTGGTTTGAGGCAGAGAGTTGGGGTTCATAGTTGATAGTCCCAAATAACTGGAGTAGGACGGGGATTCCCCAACCCCTGTCCCTAGGCAGGGTCACATTGCCAAGGGGTGGGGCAGGTGTAGCAGCTGTGACTGGAGAGAAATCTGAAAGAACAGGGTGTTTGTGCACTTGTGCACATATACACACAGAGTTTTCTGCTCAGAGATGCACTGACACAATCCCCCCTCATCCCCCTGTCGCACATTTATGCTCACACCTGGGAGTTATTATTTATCCTCTGATGCTCAGCAGGCTCCTAATTGCTTCAGCTGGCTCTCCCTGTCCTCACTGCCAGCTGGATCCCAGTGCGGGGGGGGGGGGGGTCTCCCTTTTGCCACTCCTTCCCTGCACAAGGGGAGCTGGCACTGAGTCTCCCTCCAGAGCAGGCAGAGGCAGCAGCCCTTTGTCCCTGCTTCTCCAGGGTGCATTGACATGCTGAGTACAGAGGGGCAGTTCACCTTCACCGCAGACCAACCACAGCTGCACTGCGCAACCTTCTTCATCGGGGAGCCCGAGGAGCTCATCACAATTCACTACGACTTTGTAAACATCGACTGCCAAGGGGGGGACTTCCTGAAGGTAGGAAGCTGCAAGTCTCTGCTCTCCTCTGACTTGTGAGGTGTTTGCTGTGTGTGAAAGGGGCAGGTGAGTGCATGAGCACATCTGCATGTTGTGTGTGTTTGTGTTTACAAAGCAGGCTTTTGCAAAACATCCACCTCTGGGATGGCTCTTTCTCCTCCCTGAGGCACTCTGAGTACGTGACCCCCCATCACCACTCCTCTAAAGCAAAGTCAGATGCAGGATGAGGATCCCTCTCCCTACTACTGTACTGGTTCTTCTCAACTTTTCCAGAAGTACCTCTGTGGAGTATCCAGACCTGAGGGGTGGCTGAAAATTTGGCCAGTATGATTTACTCATTGCACTGTGAATCACATGAGCCCTGCAGATAATGATACAGATCTCTGGATCGCTGTTGCTGCCCTGGGACCTCTGCTCACAGGTCACTTAGCATCAGATTAATAGTGAGCAGGTTTTCTTTAAAATTTTCTGCTAAAACTTTTCAGGATATTGGCTCTGAAAAAGAAAGAGGCTCGTGACTCAGAGCCATTTATATTCCAGTGTTAAAAAACTTTACCCAGCACATTTCTCTGGCAGGCAGGAGCATTCACCAAGATCTGAACTTGGTCAAGGAGAGAAGGGGAGGTTCAATGATCCCTGGCTCCCCTCACCTTGCACTTTGCCCTTTGTGCTGAATTGACAAGGCATGGAACAGACCACATCCCATCTAGTGGCAAGCTGAGGTCCAGGAACAGGGAGAAGGAGGAAAGCTGCCCTTTAGCCCTTTCCCTGTCTCCTGCTCCCTTTACGCTGGAGAATTCTGTCCTTCCATTCCACATCTAAGCTGAGATCTCTTGCTCCATGTGGCTACAGGGAGGCTGATTTCAGTCTCCTATGGATCTAAGGCTTTTGTACCTGGACTTAAAGTCACTCACGGAGGGTAGAAAAGTGCCAAGATAACTTCTATGTTTTATTGAGCTTTCCTTTCCTTGATAATGGTGTCCCAAACGTCTCTATTATATTGCTATATATATATGGGCAGCTTTTCCCTCATGTAATTTGAGCACCTGCATGCCATTGCTTCAGAAACTTACAGTTCTGGCAAATCCAGAGACAGATCCTGACGTTTTTTTCATCAGGAAGTACCACATACTCACATCAGAATTACTGATCGAAGCGATGGCTGAACATGGTCCTTCAGTTTTAGGAGTATTGACTGAAGTGTTTAAGGAATGTGAGAGCAGCTAGGAGGGAATTAAAACAACAAGGCAGCCAACTGTGTATCTATGCTAGAACTAATACGTATTTCTATTTCTGACACATTCCTCTGAAGATGGTGAGGGAAAATTATTGCTTTTTTGTCTTGAACCAAAGATTTGATGTTGATGTAGAAGTTGATGCTTAGGGTCCAGACAAATAATACAGGATTTGTTTTGCTTTCTAGTGGTTAGGATGAGGTGAAATAGCTGACACAAATGAGAGTGATACTTCTGCCAATAATTCCTCCCCAAAGATTTTGTGTTCCAATATCTCTGGAACCATTAATGACAAGCCATAAAGCATGAATAGTGAAAAATTACAGGCCAGGTCAATTGACATAATGCCCAGAGTTTGAAAAGGTTGCTTATATTTCTTGTTGCTCCCATATCAAGCTAGTAAAAAATTTCTCATAGTAACAATGAAATTGCAAAACAGGAATGTGATGATGCTGAAGCAAAAAGAGATACTTCCTTCAAAAAAATTGTCACCTGAAGGTGATAAAAACAACATTGAAAGTTATATGCATCCCCTTCCTAAATATCAGTTGAAGCATGAATAATTAGTTACATGTTAGGAAATCAATAAACATGAAGAATTTTTGTTTCAGCTTGTGGCTTTGAACAGGTTGTATGGTGTCAAAAGAAAAGAGTGTCTGTTATACTTCATGTTTCTGTTCTCTCTAATAGAGCAATAAACAAAACCTTGTTTTATATAATTGAACCTCTGTAGGTGTTTGATGGGTGGATACTCAAGGGAGAGAAATTTCCCAGTTCCTTGGACCATCCACTCACCACTTCTCAGAGATATGTAGATTTCTGTGAAACTGGGAATATTCAGAGGAGCATCAGATCCTCACAGAACGTGGCAATGATCTTCTTCAGGATTCAGCAACCAGGCAATGGATTTACTATCACAGTCAAGAAAAACAGCAATCTCTTCCGTAAGTGTGCATTTCATACCACCAAAGGGGCTTGAATTTGGGGCAGGAAGCAAAAAGAATGTGTTGCTTTGCAGCAAATTTTCTCACTGTGGTTATCTGCACTGACATGGCTGTGATTATGCAGTGGAGCCATCCACACCTGTATGCCTGAAGGCTTGATTCAGGTTCACTGTTTGTCCCAAGAAAAAAAAGAGGCTTAAAAGGTCACACAGGCTTCAAAATGTAAGATCATAAGGCTCTTTCTTTCAAATAAGATCCCTCTCAGTCTAATATTGGCATGTACCAACACATTTAGCCAGAACAAATAGTATTAATTTAGCAAATTCACTCTCAGTGTTTTCTAGATCTGGATGAACATTGAGGGGAAAAATATTTGAAAAAGGTTAACAGTAAAATCAGTGTATTGAATGGTTATGTGGTAGTTGTGAGAGATACATGATCACAGAGATTTATCTGCAAGTTCTCTCCCGAAGCTTCTGAGCTGGCAAGGCACAAATTATCACTGAATCATAGAATGGCTTGGCTTGAAAGAGATTGTAAAGATCATCTCATTTCAACCCCTCCACCATGGCTAGGAATGCCACACACTAGACCAGATTGTCCACGGGTTCATCCAATCCGGTCTTGAACTCTTCCAGCAGGGGGGCACCCAAAACTTGACTGGGCAAACTGTTCCAGTACCTCACTTGAATTGTTTTTTCCAGAGAGGATAGAACATTTGACAATTACTGTTCAAGCCAGTCTGATTTATCTGCCTAAATACTCAAAGTGGCCAAACAAAACAAAACAGAACAAAACCAAATGAAAACAAAAACCAAAAACCAACCAACCAAACCAACCCCCCAAGAAACAAAAACAAAACAAACAAATAAACAAAGGCCCCCCCCCCCCCACAGAAAAACAGTGACAGCATATCTGCTATGTCTTTATTCCAAGTTATTCAGACTTGAGCCTGCAAGCTGGGTCCCTACTCTGGTGTGGCCTCATGCCCTTGAATGTGATTATTGTATTCAACTGCTGGAGGTGGCTGGTGTCTTTCACAGTCCTGCTAAAGCAACAGCAGGACCCCAGATCTATGTCAAGGATCCCTTGGGTTGCTCACATAGATAAGTCACTCCTTTACCTGAAGCCTTAAGTTTGAACTTGAAGATAAAATGCTCTCATTTCAATAAGATATTTTGCAGTGTAAGGAACTGCAGAGGAGCAGAACTGAATTTAGAGGGTTGCTGGCAATATCAAGCAATAAGCAGTCAAAACTAAACACAATCCCTCCCGCCACCCATATTTAGCTTCCTTCAAACTGATAAAATGCATGAACCCTTGACAGCATCAGCCCCTGATGTACAGATTTCAGGTGTGAACTCTTTTATTGATTGCTTCACCCTTAGGTTCTGCCAGACTTTATGCTACATAGTAAACAATGTGGAGGGAATTTTAAAGGAACAAATGTTATACAAGAACCTCAGAAAATGCCACACACATTTTTTTTCAGCATTTGGTTATAACTCACAGTAATTAACTATCTCTGCTTTTTTGGTAGTGGAATTATCTAGTTTTGCTTTATGCAGTGATGATTGGACAAGTAATCTTGAACCTTTTCCTGTGTCCCAGCTTGCAATGTCATCTCTCAGACTCCCTCAGGAAGGTTTACCATGGTCATTCCTCACCAGCACAGAAACTGCAGCTTCTCCATAATCTACCCAGTGGTGATAAAAATATCTGATCTTATCCTGGGACATTTAAATGGCCTCTTTTTAAAGGTGAGATCTTTATTTCCTAAGAAAATATTAGAATGTGCAATTTTTCTGGGCACAGAAGAGGGAAGGAGTGAAGCAGGGATAGGCTGTGGTGCTGGCTGCCAAGGCATGGGTGCTCTGGACTGCTTGTGTGCACACTGAAGGCTCTGGTTTCTCCCAGAGAGGAGAGCTGGGGCTGCCTCTGTGGCTGTGGTTGCTGCTGTGTTGCAATGGCAGCCAAATTTTGCAAACACCATTAATTCATGTAGCAACAGCCTGCCATTACAAAGGGTGAGGATTTCATTAAAAAGAAAGGAGCACTCTCCTTGAGAGCTGTCTGTCTGTATTTGTATTAATGAAAGCAGCAAATGCTCTGAAGAGAGAAAGGAGCCATTAGATAGCAAGGTATTATCACGGACAAAATACAAACATGCTCACAACTGATTGCCTGCTCCATATGATGAGCATCCTCTGCACTGATCTGGGGTATTTGGTGCTTGGTGACAAACTGACAGAAGAGGACAGGAGCTGTTGGTGGTATCTGTGCCTGGGAGGTGTAAGAAAGTGCCAATTGCAAAATATTCAGAAGAATAGAGCAAGGAAATTTGTTTTCTCCTGGCATTGAGTCTGACAGCCTGAATTCTTCAAGGAGATTGCTAGTGTCTGAGAAAGCCAGGTTTTGAGAGATGGGCAAGTGAATTACTTGACTTACTCAGTGGTGAGCAGAAAAGGACAACAGCAAAGGAAGATAAAGAAAATAGGAATTTAAGTAGCAGCATAGGGGTGATAACCCAAAGGTGCTCAAGGTGTCCATGCAAGATATTTTTGGCAAACAGCATTAATTTCAGGAAAATTGTGGCTTTAATATACAGTAAGCCATTTTTTTCAGACAAAACTACACTTTTTTTTTAACTTCTACCTAATTGAACTTTGCCACAATGGTGCATTTTAGCATTTTCTGGGGGGAAAGTATGGTGTAGTGGAACTGAAGTTCCTGCCTGTCAGCTGAGTGTTGGCACATATACAGCCCATGCCTGCATTAATTTGACTGCATGTCTATGCACCCAGAACCAGATTGCTTATCTGCATTAAAAGCAGTTGAATCAACACCTTTTCTACTTGTCAGTAATTTTCAGAATCTACGTAGGTCTTTCTTTGGAATCCCTTAAGAAAATTAACTTACTAATGTCAAATCAAGGTAGTACTGCTCAGGATGAGAAACTGATTTTGCACAGCTTTAAGCACAGGGGATTTCTAAAACCTATTGTTAGCTTCAATAATGTCTTCAGAACTGCTACATTATGAAGATGAATGGTAAATAACTTTTAGCCTCTGCCTTTTTAAGGAACCATCTGCAAGCTGTGCAGGAGTGGGAGATTTTGTAGAGCTTCTTGGAGGAGCTGGCTTAGACCCATCCAAGATGTTTCCTCTTGCTGACCTCTGTCACTCCTTTCATGGGTCTGGTAAGAACTTTCCAATTACCTCCACATAATAAAATAATTAACAATAACAAGACATGCAGATACCCCCATACAAGTCTGGACTTCCTGTTAGACTGGTGAACTTCACATTTAGCAGAACACAAGCCTGTGGTTTGGCTGTGTGTTACAGCACACCCATGGCCACCTTCCTTTGACCCTTTAGTAATCATTATGACAAGGCTGAATGAGACGTATTTTAAAAATTCTTATCCTATGACAAAAATAAATATTAGAATGTCAGCACAATCAAAGGCAAACTGTTACATTTCCAGTTTAGGAGCTTTTCTCTCATTTACTCAGTGTTTCCAAGTGGTTTTCTGCTGCAGGTGTAACACCCCAAAAGCCTCAAAGTTCCCATTCTCTTTCATGAACCTGCTGGTGCTCTGAACCTGTTTCTCTATCATGCTGGGCCAGTGACTTCTTACTCCCCATATAAATAAGAACTTCCAGTTCTAATAGTTAAAAGCAGACTGTAAAGTGTGGCAGTGATATGACTGACTGACTAACCCCTGTGGCACACCTGACATTGTCTCAGGAGTATCAAGAGGGCACTGGAGAAGTGGCATTTCCACAGAGTTTTAGGGCAGGAATGTGCCTGGCTCTTGTGGTCTCCCTTGTCTTTCATCACACCACAACTAACAGTCCAGGCACTATTCAAAGGGTTAACTGGTTGAAGATAATTCTGAGTACTGGAATGAGATTAAAACATGTTTTCCTGGTGGTGTGAAGCAAGCAAAAATCCATCTCAGTAGCTCCTGCTCTCCTGAGACTTCTCCTCAAGTGAGGAAGTTCCCCCAAGTTGCCCAAACAAAAAGGCTTTGCCAAGCCTCCACTCAAGTGGCTTGCCTAAAGCAGCAGTTAGTTACCTTTTGAGTTTGTCTTGATGGGACTCTCACATGCCTTTGTTCCTGTGAAGAATGTCCTTACACACAAACCCACTCATCACTCTAATGAGAAACATTTCGATGTTGCAAATTTTTGGCTACATCCAGGGCGTACTGCCATTACCCTTACCCATCACTCATGGTATCTAACAGTAGCACATAGACATGGAGTAGCATTTGCATGAAAGAAGGACACTTGATTAAATATCCAAGCATTTTAAGGCAAAACTAACAAACACAGAAGTTAATCAGCAATATCACTGCCAGCTGGTCATTATGACAAATAAATTTGCTTTATTTCCAAAACTGCATGTATCAGTGCTTCATAGTTGCCATCATTGTATATCTCCTTCCCCTCACTTTCTCTCATGTAAATGTATCTTTATATCTCCTTTATATCTGTTTTCCCTAAATAGCCCAAATGAAGATTGGCTGTGACAACACTGTGCTGCGAATGGTCTCCAGTGGCAAACACATCAACCGTGTGACATTTGAGTATCATCAACTGGATCTGCAGGAAACAGAAACAAGAAAGGAGAACAGCATTGAGGAGTTCTGCTTTCCTAGTATCTGAGAAACCAGGACACATATCTTCACACAGCTAATGAAAATAAAGTTCTATAATAACATATTTTTTCCTTTAACTAGCTGGTGTTGTCGAGCCTTTCTATAAGCATAATTCTTTTTTCATACAAATCAGTCATTCCCATCAGCAAGCAGGAAAAAGCAACAAATGTATTAGCCTTTGTTATAATCATTATATTCTTTTTGCAATGTTTAAGCTCATTTACCATATCTAAAATCAATAGCAAGAATAGAAGGGTATGTTTCCTGTATAAATATTATTAGGAAAATAGACAAAAATCCTAATCTGGGGATATATGAAACCCACAATAAATATAAACTTCATTCAGCAGCTTTATCCTTTTATATCAAGTATAAACAAACAACAATAAAAAGATGGGGAAATACAATTCCAGTTTTGTAAGAGGAAGACCAACATCAGTGTGTGTAAAAAACTATTTTACTTATGACTATAAATGTACTATTTATTTCTAATGACATGTTTTTAACAAAAATTTCTAGCATGAGACTTCCTTACACAAATCCAAACATAAATAAATACATTCAAAGAGTTGGCAAAGAGTTCTTATGTTGTACTTTTTCTGAAGAAGTCTTCTAACATACTGATTAAACTTCCTAAGTCATATGCAGTTTTCTGGAAATGAAAATTTTGAATACATGTTGCTGAAAAACTGCGAACTATTATAGGCAAAGATTTGGTTTCTCTAGGTTAGTCACCCATCCACACAGATTAAGTTTCAGCAGTACACTTACTGGTACCTTCCCTCTTTCAGATTTTTTGGTCCAGGGTACTCCTGGCCAGGATACAAAAATATAGATTTATTTTTTCCAGGCCTTTAGTGTCCCAGAAAAGAAGTGTCAGCCTTGAAGAGCTCTGGGAAGCACAAGCACAGCAGAGCAGAGGACCAGAGCTGTGTCCTAGCTCTGAGAGCAAGGTCTGATTGCTATGTTTTTTGGAAGTGATACCTGGCAGTAACAAGAGCAAACTCTTCTGCCTCCAGGGCCCAATTAATGGTGAAATCCAATTAATCCAGCTGCATTCCTGAAATCCTTCACTCTAAATTATTGCTCTTAATCTCACAGTCATTCACCCAAAATCAGGTGTCTTCATTATTCACCAGCTCTGCAGTTAACCTCCCTGACTGAAGTGGGTGAAAACCACAGGATGCCTCAGACTCTCCCTCTTCTGGTTTTGGAAGCCCTGTTTTTGTGACTGACCCATGAACAGATGGATGTCTTTGGCAGACTGGTCAGACCCAGGTATCTACCCTCCAGGGCTGTTTTTATGGAAAATATGGGGATTGTGGGAACATTTCACTTCATTCCAAGGAAAACAGAAAAAAGTGCCACTGGCTACTCCATGACATGAACCAATCCTGACTCAGGTCTCTGAGTGGGTGGTTCTTGGCCACTACATCCCTGCTCCAGACTCATGGATACCACAGTGGCCTTTCTGAGCCGTGCTGAAGAACTGGCAGTGTTGGTGTCACCACCCTGCATCAGAAACATCACATCCTATAAATCCTAAAATCATAGAATGGCCTGAATTGGAAGGGACCTTAAATGTCATATAACCCCCTGCTGTGGGCAGGGACACCTTCTACTAGACCAGGTTGCCCAGAGCTCCATCCAGCCCAGCCTTGAATGCTTCCAGGGATGGGACATCCACACCTTCCTTGGGTGACCTATGCCAGTGCTTCACCACCCTCAGAGTAAAGAATTCCTTCCTAATATCTAATCTAAACCTACTCTCAGTTTAAATGCATGCCCCTGTTCCTGTCACCACATGCTCCTGTAAAAAGCCTCTCTCCATTCTCTTGTAGGTTCCCTTCAGATACGGGAAGGCCACAATTAGGTTACCCTCAAACCTTCTCTTTTCCAGGCTGAAAAAGCCCAATTCTCTCAGCCAGTCTTCATAGGAAAGCTGCTCCATCGCTCTGACCAG
>VZTB01018021.1:99826-121573 GCA_013397245.1 Thryothorus ludovicianus
CCTTCTGGGCAGGGCTGCTGTGATCTGTCCATCCCCAGCCTGTGCTGGTACCAGGGTTGCTGTGACCCAGGTGCAGCACCTTGCACTTTGCCTTGTTGAACCTCATGAGATTCCCATGGACCCTCTCCTAGAGCTTGTCCAAGTCCTTCTGGATGACATCAGGTGCATCCATTGACGTCATCTGCAAATTTATTGAGGGTGTATTTGGCCCCCTTATCTGTTACATTAATGAAGGTATTAAATCACACTGGTCCCAGTAAAGGGCCCTGAGGGATGCCACTTGTCACTGAGGTACACTGGGACTCTGGGCCATTGACACTACACTCTGGATGTGACTGTCAAGCCAATCATCATCCATCTAACAACCCACCCATAAAATCCTTTGCTCCAATTTAGAGAGAAGGATGTTGTGGGGGACTGTGTTAAAGTCTTTATAGAAGACCAGATAAATAATAACTATAACCCTTCCCTTGTCTACTGATATATTCACTCCATCATAGAAGGCCACTGATTTGGTCAGTCAGGGAGAGAAAATCAGGGCTCAATGAAAAAGCTTTTTTTCTGAAAAAAATTGAAGTGACAGAGTATCTCTGTCAAATTTCTGGGTGGCTGTCACTGTCAGGGTGGCCCTAACTGCAGGTAGCCCCTGAACACCCTTCAGTGGACCAGGGTGGTGTCTGGGTTGTCCCATTTGGGAACAAGCTCTTATCTTAAACTGTTCCATTCATACACCTCGTTCCAACAGGGGAGAAGTAGAGGTCTTTAAAACACTGCACCTCGGTGACTAGGAAACAGAGGAGTTGAAACTTCAACAACATATTTCAGATCAAATAGCTGAGGACTAAGTCACTGGTGGAGGTAAACTCAGTCTTTTGTTTCATGAAGTATCATAGTGGGATTTTCCACCTTTCAGCTTCCCATGGTACTTTTTTTTCAATGTTAACATGGCTTAAATACCTCCAAAACACAAAGGCCTTGTAGAAAAGATTGTTAATGTTAAGATATTTGAGATTTCACCTTCCATGTTGTACAGAAGTGGACTTTATTAGTAAGAAAGCTTATTGCTATAGATAAAGGAAAATGAAAAATGACACTCTGCATATGATGGGCAGCACCACCTATTGATACTGTTTCATGTGAAGTACTCAAGTACATAAGTGGTTTTCTCAGAACTGGCTGACTTTTAATCAACACAAATTTAGGCAGCACCATCAATGGTATCACTCTTCTCTGATGGCTGTCTTAGACAAACCTGGAAGGCAGAAAACCAGGCATTCTCTGGTCTATGCTTTAACACCCACCTCATGCAGAAAATCAAGTCACTTCAGTCTGTGTATGTGTATTTATGGAGGCCCTCATCATTTCAGGGGCTGCAGAACTTCAGCCACAAGAAGTCAGCTCTTGGGTGTCAAATGATGTGAATTCTCAAAGGTTTAGTATGGAAGAAATAAGGAAATAAGTATCCTCATAAGTGAAAAAAAAAAAAGATGATAAAAGCACTGCAAGAAGAAAATTAAAAAATAAGGAAACTGGAAATTTTGCAAATGGGTAAATAAAAACAGGATTAGAAATAGCTAAATAACTTGAATATATGTTGAAAGAAACAAGGAAAGCACTTATCAAATAGCAAGGCTGTAGCCTGGAAGATGACAAGAAATGAAAAGCCTCCTAAGAATAAAGAAAGCCCCTAACAATAAAATTGTAATAAAAGTCTTTGAAAGCGGAAGTGTTTCAAAATATTTGATTTGATAACAAATTGTATGTCCAGTATTTCGACACCCTGTCATCGATCACCACAGGCAAAATCATCAAATCTCATAATTAATGATAAAACCCAAAAAATCCTTGGGGAAATGTGTGAGTGACAGCATTAGTGCAGACTGATGTTTGAGAATAAACCAGTTTTCTTAATTTTTTTTACTTAGCATCTCCACTGACGTTTTTTAGGGAAATGGTATAAAAGAGGTCATGATACCACAACAGCACGTGGTGCAAGAGCGATGTGCTAGACTTAGAAAGAAAAACACAAGCCTTGAACTGATAGATGAGCCAGCACTCAAGCAATGACTGAAAAACTCTTCAGCACCACAAAAGCTACTAAAAATCCTACTGTCAAGAATTGTCTGCAGGGAAAGGAAGTAATCAAGAATTCTTAGTGCAAAAGAAACTCTTCAAAGACAGAGGGATACAGGACATGAATCAACACTAAATCTAGGGTGGCTGTTTAGGAAAAGTAATGCAGTGAGTTTCCCAGAGGGAAGCTGAATTTCCCACCTTAAAAACCTCAAATCCATTGTGGAAGTGAAAACTCTTTTACTTAAAACCATACAATAATTCTTAAAAAAAAAAACAGCTGAAATGTTGGGGCTTTTCTTTCACTCTATACCAGGTATAAATTAAATATGTGACTTATAATGCAGTGATTTAATAGAGTGCAGAGTCTTTGTGTTTAAATTATTCAGAAGAGAAGATGGAAATATTCTGGAGGTACTGGGAAAAAAATCTGTCCCCAGAGAAGGGACTCCAGGCATTTGAAAGAATCAGTCAACTGAAAAATGTCTGTCACGAGTTTTTTGGCAATGGAAAGGGGAACACTGTTACAGAACCCACCAACATGGAGCAATCCCAGATCACAGAATATTCTGAGTTGAAAGGGACCCACAAGACTCACGATGTCCAGCTCTCTAGTGAATGGTCTCCATACTGGGATCAAACCCACAATCCCACTGTTATTTGCACTGTGCTCTAATGGAATGAGATAATCTCAGCCAAGAGCCTTCTAAAATGGGACTTATAGGATATAGGAACAGATATAGACTTGTTCAAGGTTTTTGGGATTTTAAAAGAAAAAAACTACTTAGAAATTAAGGGTTATTTTCAGTAAGTAAGATGCATTAGAAATCTTTTATAGAAGTTGTTTTGAGGGCACTAAATTGGGAGGAGCTACTGACTCCCATAAAGGCAGAGTGGCCCCGCAGGGAGACCTCAACAAATTAGAGGGATTGGCAATCACCAACCATGTGAATCTTAACAAGACCAAGTGCTGGATTCTGCACTTGGGATGGGACATATGGACAGATTGGGGAATGAGAGGTTGGAGAGAAGCAACATGGAAAGGGACCTGGGGGTCCTGGCTGATGGCAAGCTGAACATGAGCCAGCAGTGCCCTGGCAGCCAGGAGGGCCACCTGTGTCCTGGGGACATCGGGCACAGTATGGCCAGCTGGGCAAGGGAGGGGATTGTCCTGCTGTGCTCTGCACTGGGGCAGCCTCACCTCCAGTGCTGGGGACAGCTCTGGGTGCCACAACAGCCTGGTGTAAGGATACAGAGTGTCCAAAGGAGCGCCAAGAGGGTGGAGAAGGGCCTGAGGGGAAGCCCCATGGAGCAGCTGAGGTCACTTGGTCAGTTCAGCCTGGAGGAGACTGAGGGGAGACCCCACTGCAGTTACAGCTTCCTTGTGAGGGGAAGGGGAGGGGCAGGCACTGATCCCTTCTCTGTGGTGACAGAGACAGAACCTGAGGGAATGAACTGAGGTTGTGCCAGAAGAGGTTTAGGTTGGATATCGGGGAGAGGTTCTTCACACAGAGGGTGATTGGGTGCTGGAACAAGCTCTCCAGCACCAAGCCCAACAGAGTTCAAGAAGTATTTGGACAACGCTCTCAGGCACATGGTAGGATTCACAGGGATGTCCTGTGCAGGGACAGGACATGGACTTCGATTCTCTGGCTTCCTTCCAACTCAGGATATTTTATGATACCTTGATTCCATTGATTTCTATCTTCAGAGGTAAAAGCTCAGAAGAACAATTGTAACTTAGAAAGACAGACAATAGTGAGATATTACAATGATTTCTTGCTTTGTGAAGTGATAACACGTTCTCAGAATTAGATTTTTTCTTCATAAAGCAGTAACAAAAAAAATCACATATTTATTGGTGTTAATGTGCAATAATTACCCTGTAATAATGAACAATAATATTTTTAAGTCAAAGTTTTTCTGATAAAATTATGTTAATTTTTATTTTTCACAACTGGCAATGAAAATAGGCATTTAGAGCAAGACATGTCTGATCTTTCTGAAAGGCAGTCTGAGCAACTTCTAAAACATCTTCTAAATACCTGCTCTGCTAACACTGAGCCTGTGAAGTCATGCCCTGCTTTCTTTTTGTTAAAGTTTCAATCAACAATCAGGGAGGAGTTTCACAAAAGCTTAATAGTAAAGAAAGTAGATTTGCAGAACACATTAAGTGCTTGACTGTATAACCTCCTTCCCACCTGATGTCTGCTCCTGCAAATTTAAAATACATCTCTTGTGCCATCACACTGCACTGTTTTCATATGCTAAGTAGATTTTATGTATCTGCAGGGACTACATTATTTTTTGCACATAGGGTACAAAAAGCTTTATACTCCATTATCCTACACTAGAATATATGTACTACCAATTATGTTACAAAGATCAAGCTAATTTTTAATGACTCTAAGAAATTTCACTTGCTTTCATGAAATGCACACTTCTTAGGACCTCAAAGCTGTACTTACTCAGTTCTAAACACAGCTAAATTATACTTCAAGGAAGTGATTCATTATAGTCATTTTTATTCAGAGACTCATTACTTATGGTATCTGAGTAACTTTCTTGTAGATAAATTGACACAGTTTTCAATTTTTCCCCCCACTTTGCTTCTTATCTTTAAAGATCAGCAACAACTAATCATAGCAACTATGGATTTTGTACGCACATCATTTCCTATTAAAGGAAATGCAGTGTATTACACGTGAGTCACTACAAAATGAAAAGTTTTCATTATCTGTTCTTTTGAATAAAATTGATATTCATGGTACCGCGCTGCTGCAAATTACCATCAAACCATCAATTACAGTGTTGACTAATAGTTTTTTTTTAACCTTGCCCCTCAACAGGAAAGCAAGCAGATTTATTACCAAAATTTGCCTTCCATCTATATACTGGTGCTCAGTGTTCCCCATTAGGACACACACAGCATTTTGAAGACCCCCTAGCATGTCCTTCAGGTTAAGTACATGATGATTTTTTCATGAAGGGCATATTTCTCATGGATGTCCCACCACTTGACACCCACTGTGCCCTGGCAGCCAGGAGGGCCACTCGTGTCCTGGGGCCATCAGGCACAGCATGGCCAGCTGGGCAAGGGAGGGGATTGTCCTGCTGTGCTCTGCACTGGGGCAGCCTCACCTCCAGTGCTGGGGACAGCTCTGGGTGCTGCAGGGTAAGAAAATATAAAGGTATCAGAGAGCATCCAGAGGAGGGCTATGAAGAAGGGAAAGAGCCTAGAGGAGAAGCCTCATGAGGAATGCCTCATTGCTTCTCCCAGGAGCTCACATGCCCCAAAGCTGGAGGAGAAACATCTTCTAAACTTTAATCTCACAGGCACATTACCCCATCTCTCCTCATTTGCCCTGGTGCTATCCCTGGCTCTCACTTGTCGAGTGAGGATAATCTTGGTTTTTCTCCTACAGGATTTCTCCTACTCTGGGATGCTTCCCACTGCTGCTGGTGAGCAGGTGTTTGGGGACGGCTCTTTTTGTGGAGGAGAGCAGCAGAAGCTGCTCTATCATTCAGTCTAACCATCGTCAGAGCCCACTGACCACTGCATATACCTTGGACATGTGCAAATAAAGGCAGGCACTGGCATGCATTTAAATAAAACATTACATAAAGCTCAGTTATTAAAACAATATGAGGCAATAGTAGAGGGGATGACTGAGTACTTGTCATACAACAAAAAAAAATTACAGAATCATCATGACAACAGATGATAAAAAAATAATAATAATTTGTCTGAAGAACAATCTCCGTCTTTGGAAAACTCAGCTTTAATTAATTGACAGATACAAGCAGATATGTACAGCACAGTAGAGGGGACTGAACTCAAAGAAGCTGGACGGTGGTGACTTCTGTTCAGACATCAGAAGTTCAATTACGTTGATGGGGGTACTTGCTGAGAGTCTCAGCTGATCCCCTCTGGCTTCCCCCAGTCCAAAACCCCTCCTGGTGGTGAGAAGTCACATGAGCTGCGTGGTTTTGCAGGAGCTGGATATGTGCAGATCCACAAACTACAGCTGTTACCTACTGCAACCCAAACCAGGCACCTCCTGATACCAGAACTACTTGCATGTGGATTTTGCAGGTTCCAAAAAGCCCTTTGATATGGAGCTGGGTAGATAGAGATATAGCGAAAACCTAACCTCTCTGGAAAGATTTCATAACCTTTTGAATTAAGAAGTCTACATTTATAAGGGAAGAATTCTCTTTTGATGAGTTCTTTGGGCCCAAAGACCACACCAAGCAGACAGGACAATAAGCAGGTTCAAAGCACTTTGTTGTCTCTTCTACAAGGATACAAGGCATGACAAAATTAACAACATCTCTAAGTAGCTGTTGATCTCATTCCTGCTCAAATTCACTTATCACAGTAAACTAAGCATTAAACTGGGAATCTTTTGAAGAAATTCAAACACAGATACAATTTTTTG
This sequence comes from Thryothorus ludovicianus, assembly GCA_013397245.1. NCBI lineage: Eukaryota > Metazoa > Chordata > Aves > Passeriformes > Certhiidae > Thryothorus > Thryothorus ludovicianus. Next base: position 106,342 of record VZTB01018021.1, read on the forward strand.
GTGTCTTTTAAAAATATTTCAGTTTGGAAATTTGGCCAGTTTGCAGGAAAAATGAGATTGATAAGGCATGTTTCTTACACTGCCATAATTGAATTTGAGTCATAGTAAATCCTCCTTCAGTCCTGCCAGATACAACAATCAATTGGAAACAAAAAATGAAGTATCCCAAATGAAGTGGTAACCGAGCAGGGCCTCTGACTGTTTAATCTGCCAAGCTCCAGCCTTACCTTTGGGAATGTGTAGGCAGTTTCTTATTGTACTAAAAATCCTTTGTCCTCATGCTGCTGCAAGCTCCAGGCCTGAGCTGAAGTTTTGAGAAGAAGCAATATTACTAGTGTAACTGGTGGTAGAGGAGATGACAAAAATTATAAAAGATCTTTTTAGAATCAGGAAGAATTAGATCCTCAAAATAAGAGGCACAAAAGAAAAAAATTTGGAAAACTTCACAGAGCCATCTCTGCATAATGAAGTCCATTCTAAATGCAATTGACACCCACATTTATCATCTCTTTACATCCAAACATGAAGCTATTTTTGGAAGGAGATTGGTTCTGGCTGATCCATTTGTTACTATAGCTATATCAGCGCTACCTGTCCAAATACAGTATTTTTCATGTTAGAAATAGATTCTTCACAAAACATGGAAATTGCTCTGTAGGTACTATTATAATCTTGAACCCAGATAATAGGGATTACAAAAATAAGAAACTTGCTTATTCTCAGCCCATCTGAGCTGTCAATCACAACAGGCAGTGAATGGTACAATTTTGTGGGGAGTGAGGATACAGTGGAAATGGTATTCAGAAGATCTAATCTAAAATGAAGAATGAACTAGTCTGAATCCTGAGGGATTTGTCCCAGTAGTTGTGGCTTGCTCTTATTCAAAACTAGATTAATTGAGAAGCATGATCCATCAGAACGTGTTCCCATCTCTTGGCTGATTTGGACAGTTCTTACCATTTTATTAAGGAAAAGTGGAGCAGGAGGGAAAAGTTCTGACAAGTGTGTATTTGCATACTTTACAGAGGACACATCAAGGTCAAGTAGATTTTGGAGCCTGCATTGCATCAAATGCAAAAGGAAAATCATTTGGAAAAGACCAGGCTGGTTCAGCATAACTCAGGGGTAAGATTAAGAGAAATCATCATTGAAAAGCCATCAGTTCTGCCATCAGTTTCAAAACATCTGTCGCAAAAACTGGAGCACAGCTTAATTCTGAATAATAAGATCACAGAAATAGAACCGACCTATGCTCATGTTTCTTGTAGAATTGATTAATTGCTATGCATAATTTGTTATTGATTACTACTGGGTTAACTACTAATTCCTGTACAGCTTACTATTGCTAGTAATTACTGCTGTTTTTCATATTGGGATACGGTTCCTTTGATGTTTTCTAATTTACAGAGGTGTAGTAATGCAGTAAGCTTGCAAAACTCAAAAATGGAGTAATACCAAGTGTCTTCCAGTGGCAGTGACCTGTGTGCCCGCTGCAGCCCCAAGCCCCTCAGAGATGCTCTGTCTGGAGAGGGCTCAGCAGATCACCTGGGCCCTTGCTCCATAGTTGCACCAAGTTGCTCAGGGCCTTAGCCTGTGAAGGGTGGAGCTCTCCAGGGAGAAAGACTGTTACAGTATTTCTTTCGATAATTAATAATTTTGGTTGTTAATGGTTCATCCCCATATTGCCCCACATTTTCCCCACGTTGGTATGTCCAGAAGTTGGTGTCCTCCCCTAAAACTGCCCTTCATGGTGTCCGCCACACTTTTTTTCCCAGAATCTTCCCTGTCAATCTCCCAGGGGCCAATCCCTGGTTGCACTTCATTGGCCCAGGTGATCCTTGTCCCTCCCAAGTATTCCCTTATTTGATGTTTTATGGTGAACCCCGCCTGTTACATCTCCCCTCTCTCTACTCTATTGGTCTATGATTTATGCCCGCCCCTGAGACCTCTCCCATATAGAAACCCCTTCATACGCCTGTTTGTAGCTCTTCTGTCGCTATCTCCTCCTGGAGTAAGGCCTCTGGGAATTCATACAGGAGGCTCCTCTCTCATCCTTCCCCTGCTCTTCGACACCACACCAGCCCTGCAGGAAAGCCCCAGTGCTTTACAGCTGCACCCTGGGTTGTGCTGCTGCCTAGGGGCAGCACCTCCATGACAGCTGTGTCAGGAACTGGCCTGGGCTGAGGGAAAAATCTGACACTGGGCATCAGGAGCCATAACCTGGCTACTCAGCATTATATGATCCCTCCAATTGTATTCTAGGTCTAAAACACCCTCTCCATCACAAGGGAATTGCAGGAGCAGTGAATAAGGCATGCACCCTGTCCTCAGCCTACCATCACAGACCCTCAAAGCTGGTGGGCAGGAATGGTGTCCTTAGAGAGGCAACTTGCCCAGCTTCACTGCAAAGGGAGACACAGCAGGCCAGAGGGGTTGGAGGGAGTTTAGCAGCATAGCTAATGACTTTTTAAGTGGTGTCTCAACACTCATATTCAGGATGGAAGTTGGATGCAGACAGCAATAGTGTTGCTCTGTGTGCTGAGCAGAGGCTGTGGGATCCCATCTGTAGGGATTGCTGGAGTAATAATGGGTCTAGGAGGTGTGCTCTGAGCCAAGACCCTCTCGGGATCTGTGTCACTGAATAACCGGAGTCATCCACAGTGTCAGGGCCCTCTCACTGGTCAGCAGTGAGAAACAGTGCCTGGGAACAGCAGGCATCCAAAATGGATCAGGCAACTGGCACCAACACCCTGTTTCTTTGGCTCTGCTGATCAGGGAGGCCAGGTTGTCATCCTAGCTGCTGGCATCCCAGCTTCTCCATGTGCTATAATATGACATAATATTTGATTAAGCTACAGAAATGCTTCAAATTCATGCAGCAGTTAATAAACAGGCCTCTGTACAGTTAGATACAATGATTTATTTGTAATTTTTACTATACAAACAGCCATTTTCACTACTTTAGAGAATATTATTGGTTGAGATTTTTTGGGACATACTGTCTGGATACCCTACGTGTGAGTATTGAAATTTTCAAAAAAGGAAGGGAAAATGCTGCCCAATCTGTAACTGGTCTATCATCTACAGGAATGGAGGGTTAATACATTTTTCTGAAAAGAGGAACTTAAAGAAAGGGCATTGCTCATATGTAGAACAAGAGAACTTACGTAAATTCAAAGTGATGTTCTATTTTTGCCACTGTTAATTAAATGTTATCTTGCGTGCTTCATGCTTACAAATCACTCCAGCTATTGTCAGATCTCAAGCAGCTTCCCTTCATTTCTTCTTCTTCAATGAAACCAATTTGAAAGTCTCTTTCAGTGATTTGCTTTTAATTGGAAAGCACTCCCAAATTCAAGACTGAACAATATGGTCACTGATGTGCATTGATACTGGTAGAACATTATTTGTCAAGCCTATCAGTATAGGCTTCTAAACACTTCTTCTGTGTTTAGAAGTGAACATCTGACTGAAATCAGATGTAGTATGGATTATTTTCACCCTTTTGCTTTTTCAAGACTGGATAAGCCTCAGGAGCCGTGAAGGTAAGCAAGCACGACAATTCTGTCTGGGAGCACACGGCCCCAAACTATCCAAGGGGAGGTGCTAGGAGCCTACACACACCAGCAAATGAAGCCAGCAGGTAAGTTGTGTTCACATCATCACCATTATCACAATCATCATCATCATCATCCCTCATGATGGTGAAAACAGGGAGAAAGGAAGATCTAAAGAGTAGGTTTTGTCTGCTCTCCTGAGATATCAGAGGATGCTAGTGGCTGAGGCTGGAGTCACATCACTCATGTCCTCCTCTTCCTTCTGGCTTCTCCAGTGTGTCTGACCTTCTGTGCCACTCATGGAGAACCTGTCACATCACTCCTTGCCAAGCCAGTGAGACAGTGCAGCTTACCAAAGGACTCTGTGAGCCACTATGATTCAGGGCCAGGCATAAGTAACTGAGGCTGGGAGAGCCTGGAAACAAAATCTCCCCTTTCTGGCAGTGACAGGCTGCTGGAACAGCCTGAGACTTCCCACTTTGTTGGGATAACAGCTAGCTAAGGATCTGATATTGCTTTGGAACACACCTCTGCTTTCCAGGGACAACCCATTAGATAGAAGGTTGCAAATGGATATGTTCAATGAGACAATTTCCCTTCGCAATCTTCAGAGCACACTTTGGGGCCCAGCCACCCACCTGATTTGTTTTTTTCAGTATTAATACTTAAGAGAAAGTCTCAGAATCAACATCCCTCTCATCCTGTCTTTATGCAAACTGCAAATGCCATAAGGCAAATGGCTCCCCTGAGAAATGGCATACTAAACACTCTCCTGATGTTGCACACCTTTAACAGGAGCTATAAAGTGGCTTGATCTTAGCTGAGCATTGGAAATACATCTCTTCTTCTAGATCATGTTCTTCCTGACTTAATAGCACTCTTGAAAAGGTTATCTGGCCTTTTGAAAGAAATGCATAGTAATGATTCTTTTTTGCATTTGTTGCAGGACTGACATGGAGCATTTTTGCTCCCAGTAACGTATTGCTCAGTGGTAATTCTCATTACACAGACAGTAAAAAGTTGCTTGGTCAGGTTGCACTAGGAATTCAAGCAGCCCTTTCGCTTGTCTTCTCCAAATTGTTCTACTGCTCATGCAGGTCCTGCCTCGCCTGTAGTGACCACTGTCAGAGGAAAAGAAATGCTCAGCTCCTTGCAGACATACTCAGCACTCAGTGAAACCTTGCTCTGTCTGACTCAGCTGTGATTACTCACTCCTCTCTGTTGGGGGATTAGTCTCACCTTTGGTTTACCACAGAGTTTTCCCACTGCTACTTACAAAAACCATTTTTTATCCAACTGATGTTTGTGTTTTCGGCATTGTCTATTAAATAATGAAGAATAAATTGGCCTTTAATAGGGATCCTGGCAAGGGTCTAAAATCCTCACCCTTCTTCCCTCCATACTGGTTTAAACAGAGTGATTGCAGGGATTCAAAGTGAGATAATGTTTTATCTGTAATGATACTAGGTTTTTCTGTCCATGTATTTTTACTGATACTTGAATAAAGTAGAAGCAGATGGTACTTTGTGTGTAGAAACTCGAGTCTAGTGGTACAGGACTTAAACAGTAAAAATGCTTCAAGTAGATAATACGGAATTATTCTAAGCCACAACCAGAGTCTGCATGCATCAAATAAGGTAATTGCAAGTTCAGAAAATCTGTGGGTCAAAACTGTATGCTGAAATACAGCTGTTTAGGGGAGATCAAAACACAGAGAAGTAGTTTCCCCTTTTTTTTTGACAGTTTATTTAAGTTCATAAAGCAGGAGGATATGTTAATGGAATAGCATTGATTTGTTATCATGGATGCTTATTCTTGAGATTCACTGAAAATATTTATATCCTTTAACCAGAGGGTGCCAGCAACCAAAAAGGGCTGATGATCTATCAGTCTGGGCAAGTGTTGACATGCTGCCAGCCTCTCTTCTGTACTATTCAGTACAAAACTTGGGCATGTTTCAGAGAGCAGTTGCTTCCAGGCAGCATGGACCAGCCTGCATGTGATTGATTAGCTTACTCTGCCAAAAATCAGACACCAGCAGGATACTGTGTCTGTTCCATCAGACACAAGGAACAAGAGTTGTAAAACCATATCATGATTGCAGGTCAAACATTTACAATATTAAAGTAGACAACAAACATGTGACTGGAAGATGTCATCCACCTGAGGTCAACAAAAGGTGCTCCATGCTGCCCCACCTCTGCTGTTCCCTTTACATCAGCATTGCTGAAAATGCTGCAGAAGCTGATGGCACGTGCTAGGGCATATATTCAAATTTGTTGGGGGTGCCAGGTATGCTCTAGAGAGGTCCCTGAGCCCCAAGACCTAAAGACCTATATGGCCTGGGTGTTCCCAGACTGGGGTGGCCTCAGTGACCATATGAAACCATCTAGAAATGGCCACTGTGTTCAGCAGGATGCTGCCAGCTCATGTAGAGACAGCTGTGTCCTCAACAGGGTTGAAGATCTGAGTGTCCTCTCTCAGATCTTTTTTTTTTTTCTTGGATTACTTGACTTTCTTCTTCTTCTGAGCATACCCTAGTCTGTATCTTTTGCCAGTGAGCTGAGCCTTTGGCCCAGGAATCCATAAAATAGGTGACCTTAAAAGTTCCATATGACCCTCTGATACCAGAGAAAGTTAGAAAAACCAATTTAAGTGTTTTACACCTGAATTTTGCTTGCAATGAAGCTAAGAGTAAGAGATGCCAGAAATGGAACTGGAATTTCTGTCTTTGCTGTTGTTCCCTCTCATGGTCTCTACATGTTTGTCTTGTCTAAGGTTTCACAGTCAAAAGGATGCATCAGCTGTCCCCTCATTTTTCCTCTAGAGATGGCTCCTTAATAAATCTTTCAACTGATGAATAAGTATTAGTATTGATTAAATGAAAACCATTCTTGACATTTCAGATGCCTCTTATTGCATTGTCAGGATAGGAAGTCTGGGGTGCAATGGCGAAGAGAGCCAACAGCAGCATCAACATTTTGAGTTCCTGAATGCAATTACTACTTTAGTCCTTTACAACTAAAGCTGTGACCAAAGTGGTTTTTTACTAGCTGTGAATATGTTTTTACTTCAAGAAGCAAGAAAATCTCAGATTAGTATCTAAACACTCCATTATTTTTTCTGAATGCCTGTGAGTCATGGAAATAACTGTTGTTTGTTTTCTCATTTGGGGTGAACGAGATCCAAGACTGTACAATAAGCAGGATAAACAATTAAGAACATTTAAAACTCATGTTTACTTCTAACCACCCCTCACTGCATTTCTTAACAAATGTGGTTGAAAGGCACATTCATGACATTTTGATGTTTAAAAGAAACAAATACTTTTTGTGCTCAGAAGGAAGGGGGTTGGTATTCAGTGCATCTAAGCTGTTACTTCAAATTTCTGAAAGATATGTCATGTTCAATTAGCTTTAATTTTTTTCAATTTACGATACTTTACTTCAAAACTGCCTGTTCATGATATTTCAGTGCCCATTTAATGCATTAATTATTTGAGTCAGAGGTGAAGTTAAAATGTCAATACAATTCAGGTTTCAACAAAACATTTTCAATTATATCTTAGTATAACATCATTGTAAAAGTCCCATTTTAAAGCCACTGAGTCACTAATAAAGTAATAGAAAACACCATTATAATACTTCTAGAGCAGACCAAGAAAAGAAACTAAAGACAAGTAAGCCATAATCCTGGAAACAGAACTGTTAGTGAAAACAGCCATTTTATCCTCTTTCTGACCAGCACCTCACCTTCCTGAATTACAAACCAAACGTTGCATGCTGCAAGGAGCCCGTGGTGATGGAGACGCATTTTGGATCCAGAATCACACTTCCCCAGGTAAGACAGCTTCTGGGACCTGCTACCTTAGCACAGGAAACAGATCTCAATATTAGTTACATTTTAAGGCTAAATTAAATTGGCCTAATAAACAGTCAAGGCTGAATAAATTACGGATGGTATTTGGAGGCAGCTGCTGAGAGCTGAGAATAACTGTACTTCTCAGTTTCTTCCCAGCCTCCCCAGGTCCATGGGAGTTTTCTGGCTACTGTTGGTAAGCAAGGCAAGCCCCTGGTTCCAGTCCCATCACAACCAGCGTGGTCCTCCAGATGAGAGCCACTGCACCTGCCCCTGCCTTCTACTTACCTATGGCTGTAAACACAAAATCCCTTCCTGGGGGGCATAGGCATATGCTGGGACTTCTTGCACCCCTTGGCTGTGATAACTGGTCCAGCCACCTAGCTAAGCTCCTGCCTGACTGCAGAAGCAGCTGTTAGAGAAAAACATTTTGAAATCCATCTTTTCTGCTGGGGAAGGGCTTGACTGAGTGTGGGACACTGGAGATCTCACCTGGTTACTTCCCACCACCCAGTGACACAGGGGCAACACTTGTACAGCAGAACAGGAAAATGAGGCAGAATAAAAACAACTTTTTTTTTTTTTTTCTGTTTCTAGCTATTACCAGAAAATGTTGAACAGACTCAAAAAGGAGGTTCACAGTTTTAATATATGGCTGCATGCTGAAGGTGGAAATGCGTGTTGGCATTGCAGAAGAGATGCCTTTGGAGGTTATGACTCAACCAGAAAGTCCTTCCAAATTTCAAATTAATCACTTAGCTGTAGGTATGACAAAGCCCACAGATCCCAGCTGATGTCTTTGGATTCTCTGAAGAATCAAGAACAGATGAAGACTGAAATGAAATAAAATCTGGCAAGTATCATATAAGCCTACTTCTCCAATGTTCTCCTTTGAATTCACTCAAATGTTCATGAGACTAAAAGTTTATGAGTTCATAGTGTTTGGATTTTTATATATCTGCTGTTTTTCTCAGGTACTCAGACAAAAAAACCAAAACTAAATCAGACCAGTATTTACTGATATTCATGTATTACCAGTCATCAAGGTATCCTTGAAATTGATCTATTCAGTTTTGGTTCCCTAAAGAGCCAAACACAAGCAATTGTGTAGAGGTAGTGCATGCAGCAGTGAACCTTTCCCCATGGGAAATCATGGGAAGTGTTTTGGTAAGATATATGTAAGTCTCCCTTGAAAAGATGTTTCAAAAGAAAAATGCTTGTTCCAAATAGTTATTATTCTCTTGATGAACATTCCTGAAGTCTTTTGTTGTTAGGCAACTAAAGAAAAAACGAACACCCTCAGTTCCATGAAAAAATCCAGAGGAAAAGCTCCAAAAATTGTATTTTTGTCAACTAATTAGCTAAGGCTGTAACACCACATAATTAAATATATCACAACAGTTATACAGTGGAAGACATAATTTATTTATTTATTGCCTTTTGAATCCTTTAGGTTAAAAAATTTTTACTTTAAAGAGAAAGATCCTGTAGAAAGTATGAAACCTTATCAGTCAAAATCCAAATACAAAGGCCCAGACATTATATCAGGAATGCAGAGCTTTTCCCTCATTTCCCTTTTTTGGCCCTCACACCAGCTTTTCCCAAGAGCTACCAAATACATCTTCCATTTTTGCTCTTTTATGCCAGAATTTTACCATTCCACAGAATAAGTTGGAAAACTGCTATATGTATCATCAACTAGTCTAGAAATCAAGCCTGTTTTTTCCAGGTGTAGATAGAATCTTGTACAGAAACTTCTTTTAACTTTTGCATTTTAGAAAAATATCCTGTATTACTTAGGATGTGGCTGTCACTTTAATATGAACGTCCCAAAAGAAATCCATTTTTATATAGCATAATGACGTTTTTTCATAGTACCTGCTTCCCAATTCTTTGCACATATTTTCTGCAGTGCTACCTGCTCTGCTTGCTGGGTGATAGCTTTGTGATGGAATTGCACAAGCAGATAAGGGGAGGAGGGGGAAATGAGTCTCTACAATTTACAGGTTTTAAAAATGATTAGTTTATTTCTCTTATCATACATTTTATGTATGGGGCTTCTTCTGGAAACAACTATCTGAGTCACCAGAATGAAATTTCAGCATGAATCCTCTGTGATTTATATTTCTTTTTTTAGCCCACTGTACGGAATAATACGGATTGTTTTCACTTTGAATAGTTATTTAGAACCATAGAATCATAGAATTGTTTAGGTTGAAAAAGACCCTTAAGATCATGAAATTCAATCATTAGCCCAGTATTGCCAAGTCTACCATTATGCCAAGTGCCACATCTACATGTCTTTTAAACACTTCCAGAGATGGTGACTCTACCACTTCCCTTGAAAGACTATATTTTCTATATTTTACAACTCTTTTCAAGAAAAAAAAAAATTCTAATATCTTGTCAAACTTCCCCTGGTGCAACTTGAGACCATCTTCTCTCATCCTAGTCCCTGTTGGGAGAAGAAGCCACCACCCACCTGGCTAAAGCCTTCTTTCAAGTAGTTGAGGAGAGTGACAAACTGTCCTGTGAGTTTCCTCCTCTCCAAGCTAAACAACCTTTTTTATTTCTACATTTAGGAGCTGGGTTTTATGTAAGATTTCTATTATGACTACTTTCTCTCTCAGGTATTCATAGAAAATATATATTTTTCAATTTATCACTAGCAATTAAAGAAAAAAGCCTCTTCTTTCACTCCTATTAGAGAAAAACGATCCCACCATTATTCTGTTTTTGAATGCAATTCCTCTAGATGAATTGTTTCAGCAATTGTTCCTTTTTTCCTGAATGCTGTTTCTACATTTCCAATGATGACAAACACAGTCTTCTTTTGCGCTGTGACAAACCCACAACACTTCTCCATACCAGCCTGCACCAAGGTGCAGCAAAGTAATGCAAAAGCCACCAAAACAGATCAGCTCAGCCTTGGTTGTCCAAAATGGATTTCTGGGGCCTGTAGATAGATATTAAAAGTAATAGGACCATTTAAAGACATTGCTCATAAGCACAGAGACAAAAGGATTGCCTGTTAATGTTTCTGTGCAAAAGGATGGCAACAACACCTCTGAATGTTTGTGGCCTGCAGAGTGCTAATTTTTTCACAGAAGTTGTCTTGCTATCACCTTTTTTTCCTGTGCTGTTTTTCAACAAACATTTTTGTCTTGTCCAGACCATATTTTAATTAGTCCTGAGCAGATGGATAAAAACTGGAGTTTTGTTCTCTGAAAAACTTTGAGAGCTCCCTGACATCTGGTGGAGGATAATGATTAAGACTCATCAGCTTCTCAAAATACTTTTTCACATAGGTCTGAGTCATGCTTTCAGCCCAAGATGAGAGCTTGCTTGGTAAATAGAATCTGAAGAATAGGCAAAAGAAGTTGTGTGACTGCTTTCTCCTAACTTCCAGCATTGGTAACTTCCAGAATTAACACTACTTATTTGCAAGCATCTGGGTGCCAAGTCATTGGAAGCATCTTTGGAACAGGAAGGTAGAGCACCCACGCTGCTTCAGTGTGGAACTCATTCTCCATTTTGATCAAAGACCGATTCTTGAACAGACAGGAAGGAGTGATGATGCTTTGCAAATATTTCTGCTGGTATTTCATTAAAGATATATCATTCATGGATTAATAAATGGAAGAATCTCTCCAAAGTGCCTAAAAGAATAAGGTCATCTATTTAAGATCTTTCCAAGGAAAATTAATGAAAGTACTGAAATAGGGTAGCAAATTCATACAACCTTGTAACCAACTGACAAGCTGGACTGTAGTATCAACAACAGACCCTTTATCATACACACAAAGAAAGGAAATCTGTATTTGAGAACATAACAAAAGTATGTGAAAGAGCTGGCAAGCCAATTGAAATAGGCCCGTGACTAGTGTGCAACTCAGAAATACCATTCTGCTGTGTATAAAAAATTATTTTTTTGAGACATTTCTATTATAGTGACAGCTATGTGGTAAAATATATGGCACATTTTTGTAAACATTTTTAATGCAGAAATTGAACATTACTTTGTAAGAGCCTGTTTAATGCTGAAGAAATGTGGTCATGTAAGAACCAAAACTAAGGATGAGCTGAACCAACTTAATAAAATGTGAATGAGTACAGAGGCATTTCAAGTTCCATTTTCCAACATTCTGCTAATATATTATAGCAGGACTTCCCCTCTGCCACAGAAGAGCTTATCTGTTCTATCAGCTGGTGCCCCACCTCAGGGCATCTTCCCCACCCCTTACAGGAATCTGCTGATTGGTGAGACAACCCAAGCCACACATCAGTCCTGTAGTGAGTTATCTCTGCTACCAGGGAGGTGGGATTCCCAGCTGATCAGAAACATCTTGTATTGAGAGCAGATTGAAGGGAGATAAACCTTGAACTTCTGACTGATAGACACTTCACTTTACAAACTATAAAAGTTACACAAAACTTTCACAAAGGAGAAGTCTTTCACACGTTCCTTGGAAATGTGTAGGGACATCTCCTCAAGATTTGAGATGCTGGCCCTGAGTTACTCTTCTGGAAGCTGAGTGAAAGGGATATTATGTACCCTATCATCAGTTGGTGGTAAACTATTTGACTCCTAATCTATACTATTTCTTTGCTAGCTATAACATAGGTACCTTTATGTTGTGCATTGTTTTATGTAAATGTACTGGTANAATTTGGGAGTCTCTCATAATATCATAGAATCATTAAGACTAGAAAAGACCTCTAAGATCACCAAGTCAAATCACCTTGCTGTATGTAATCCTCAGATTGTGCAGGAGCAAAGAAGGTGACGACAAGGATCAAAATTATTGCACAGACTGATAGACATTGAAGTAATGTGACAAATCCTGTGTAATCTGGTTTGACTTCATTGTTGACTCTGTTCTGGGCCGGAATTTGCTCTAAGGACTTCTGAAGGTCCTTCATGACTTGATTTATTCTTCAGTCCCATAATCAGACACAGACTATATGGATGTTATTGCAGAAAAGTGGAGATGACCACATTTTCCTGAAATTAGTGACCACAACTGACTTGATTCAATTCACAAAATTTGCTTTGTTTATAATTTTGGTCTCTATATTTAGTGTGTAACTCTACTTCTGAATAAGAGGGATGACTCTAGAGATGGCTATCTCAAAAGACAGCATATTTTAAGTGTTAGAGTTGAAGTCAGATTTGCATTCAGATGCAGCATAGCCTATTGATACCTGTCGTGGCTTGACAGAAAAGTTTTTCCACATCATTGAGCTTTAGGCATGTAACTGCTTTTTAAAGATTATTTTAAGAAAGCAAGACGCCTACATCTGGAACCCTCTTTGTACTATATCCTAATTTAAATTGCAATTAAAGTATGCAGCTGGGGTCATTATAAGCTACTCTGGTGGCCTACCTGTCACCCACAGCCTTGAACTCACTTGTCACGGGAAGAAAGTCTCCCCTGCTGATCTTCGATACAAATAGACACAGCACAAATCATTTCCTTTGGTCTTCCTAAGAGAAGGCAGTTCCCAGCCTGAGCAGCTGGGGTTGGCTTTAAGCCCAAAAAAGGCTGAATGGATGGATTTAGGGACAGAGTCATAAAATGACTAATCGAAACAGCAGTGCCTAACCCTCTCAATAGTCACATGCTGTGCTGACATTTTCAGGCAGGTCAACTCCAGGTGGCCCAGTTACTCAGTGGCATTCAAATCAAATCTTACAATGTGGCCCTATTAGGTCCAATCATTAATACCCATTTTCACCAATGCTAAAACACTTAGACGAGGCTCCAGGTGACTCTGCAAGATCTCGAGACGAAAACAAGTAATGAATGTACAACCTGCTGAGTAATGAGGCCATTTCTAGGTAGAGATGAATGTTTATTTGGGAGCAATCATATGGTTCACTTCGCCTGAAAACCTTCTCAGAAAAATGCAGATGCTGCCTTAATGGATTCGAGGGAAAACATCACCTAAAGAACTCTGCAAGGCTCTAAATTTTAAAATTTTTTATTTCAGAGAATTTCTTAGACCAACCACTGCAGGGAAAGATATTTACATGATCAGATTTTCCAGGATGAAACATTTTATTAGCATAGCTACTTTTTGGCTATAGGGAAGAATTTATAACTTGTGGGACATTACCATGACCTATCACCATGGTGACTGAAAAGATGAGTTACGGGTGGTGATAACGTCTGCATGGAGTACTAAACATTAAAGTTTCACAACTTCTTATAGCTAAGATGGATTTCAAGCTACCGTGCCTTTTTATTTGGAAAAAACCCCAAACAGTCTGGAGCTGAAATCTTACATAATAGAGACAAATGTTTTCAGTAAACTTGGTACATACAGAACTGCTTGCACTGGCTCATGTGGGCTTGTGCAAAGAGAGCATTGACTGCTCATGCCCTACATGTGTAGAGCATGCCTTCTCTCAGTAGAGACACCTTCACCCAGTACTGATGTGTTCTTCTACATCTTGCTGTGTTAGGTTTCTGCCAACCTTCTGCATCTGTGGGGCATTTCAAGGGAACCGTTCCTTCTCATTTCTTGTGACCTGGAAGATCTTTGTGCACCAAGGGCCACTGACCATACAAATACGAACTTCCTTTTCCCTCCAAATCCTGCCCCAGCCTTCTCTTTTCCTCTTTCAGTCAGTGACTGGAAGATTTTCTGGCTATGATAGAAAATACAAGCCTGACTATCAAATGAGTCACCTGTTGTGAGCCCATTAGAACTGCTGCAATTCCATTTGTGCTCACAGGCGAGGGGCTGGGACTCACCCAGAGGGGCAAAATAAGCTCATATCACCTTGGAAAACCATGCTGTCAATGGCATGTGCTTGCACTGCAGTCAACCAGCACCTAAAAGGATCAAAAGGTTTTCCTCAATGGACTGTAACAACCTTATTTTCAGGTATCTCTGAGGTATTTTAAGAATCACCATATACTTGCATACTAAAAAAGTTTGTATTTCATGTACAGGACAACTCTGAATGCAAATCCTTTGTGAATATCACCACCTTTATATATCAGTTCTGTGTAGAGATACCTTAATGAAATAAGATCCATATATCTATCTTTATGCTCTATCTGCTGTTTTGAAGAGAAGTATGCAAAACTTTTCACAATATTCTTAAACTAGTAGGCAGTGGCAGAAGACAGACATACACCCTGTCATATGTCTTCAATACTTTAGCATGGGCTTTCTAATCTGGTTAGGGATGCAACTGAAGGGATATCACAGCTGTTCTTTGTGTGCGCTGGATGCTTTATAAGATCGGCCTCTGAAGCTTTATCTGTGCCCTACATTGTGTCTTGCATTAGTGACTTACAGAATGGTTGCTAGCAAGTAGGTTTATTTACAAAGCACAGTGCTAGCTAGCCCTGTTACCAGTTCTAGGAGTGGTTCAGCTGTGGTACTGTGATACCTGCCCAAGCTAAATTACATTTCTGTGCATGAATCAGATCCAAGTACATTAAAAGCAGCAGGAAGAGCTTGCTCTACCTTAAATGTCACTAGAGGATTTGAATTCCAGCTACAGGTAATGTATTGGTTTTCCCTGAGTGAAGACCTGGAATGTATGCATACAAGAATATGCTAATTATTAAAAGCAAGTTAGTCCCTGTTTTGTCTGCAGTGTTTTGAGGTTAAAAATTTAAGGACAACTACTGTTCTATACATAAAAGGTGGGGTTAGTCACAGATGATAGATGAAGCAGAGCAACAGATATTGCCTGAGTCTAAACACAAAACCACACTGTGCTCAGGTCTGAGCTACAATTCTTCATGGCCACTAGATTCTGCATATCACCCGGTTGTGGGGTGGCGCTGTTCATT
>VZTB01018022.1:0-11132 GCA_013397245.1 Thryothorus ludovicianus
TAATAAAATAAAAAGCTGGAGAAAGTCCCGAGTGAGGAGCGCGGCTGGGAAGGGGAAGGGACAGGCGGTGTCACAGCCGGGTCCTAAAGCCCGCCCGCGGTCCCGGCGGGGACAGCGACACAGCCGAGGCAGCTGTCCCCCCGCAGAGCCCTCCCCCGACAGGCTGCAGAGATTTTTGTACAGCATACAAAAATTGCGGCGGAAGGGACCTCGGAGATCACCCAGTGCCACCCCCTGCCATGGGCAGGGGCACCTTCCATGAGCCCAGGTGGCTCCAAAGCAAATCCAGCCTGGCCTTGGCCACTGCCAGGGAAGGAGCAGCCACAGATTCCCTGGGAAATCCATTCCAGGGCCTCACCACCCTCCTTCTTACTGAAAAATTCTTCCTAATACTAATTTATATCTATATAGACATGTATCCTTGAGGTTAAAACCACCCCCCTTGTTCCAGAACAACAGGCCCTGCATCGAGGCTCTTCCCTTCAATAAAAAAATAAATCTCAATTCACTTTTCCAACCTGCTGGAAGCATGGTGTTCATAACTTCAGAGCAGGGGAAAAGCACAGAACTGACAAATCTTGCTTCTCCCATCAGGTGTGTTCACAGACACCGTGGGGTCCCATCATCCAGACTGGTTTTCTCTGCCACTTCAAAATTCCTCTGAAATAACCTGGCACAGGCACTTCTGAGTCAAAACCAAGCAGCTGGGAGTCAAAATAAATCCCTGGGGCACAGCACAGAGAGGGAGCTTGAGGTTCTTTACCAAACCAAGCAGCAATGACAAAGTTTGAAAAGCAGGCACAGAAAAAAGTGACCTGCAGCCTTTGCTTTAGGAAAAAAAATCAGGCACATTTAAGTTCTTATACCATAAAGATTGGACTGGGACTGTTTTGTTTCTCCATTCCCTGATTTTTCTTTCCTCCAGAAGGGTCTCAGCTGACCCAGCTGCAGCAATTTGGGAATTCCAGAATGGTTTGGGTTTGAAAGGTCCTTAAAGGCCATGGGCAGGGACACCTTCCACTAGCCCAGGTTGCTCCAGTCTGGTCTTGGAACTTCCAGAGGTCCAGGGGAAGCCACAGAATTTGGATATTTGGAAATGAGGAGTGAAGAAGGTTTAGAGAAATCTTATTGACGTCTTGGCTTTTGATTGCCACAGATCTCGGTGTAGAGGCAGCACATCCTGAGAGAACCTTCACCATCCTCTAAATCAACAAACCACATCCAGGGGAAAAAACCCAAACCACCCAGGAAAGCATTTTGACATTATTTTAACTGAGGTGGGAAACTCCCTATCAAAAGTTGAAGTTTAAAGCTATTACTCCAAGATTATTCTCATACTAACTCCAAAACACAGCACTTTACCAGCTCCTGAGGAAGAAAAAAAATCAACTCTATCCCAGCCAAAATGAGCACATCACCCAAAAAGAGAAAAGAAAAGGGGGGTGTTTGGTTTTAATCCAGTTTTGTTGGCTTGGAAGATGCATTTATTGTGGAAGTGAATCCTTGTTTGGATGGTTTAAACTGCACGTGTGGAATCCAACATTTCACTCTGTGCCCACGTGGAGCTCGTGGCTGCTGCAGCAGGTGAGGGGGAGCCCAGTGTCCCCAGCAGTCACCTTGGAAGAGGACAACCAGGAGGGACTGTGGAATACACAGGAGCATGCAGGGACAACTTCCCAGGGCCAGGAAGTCTCTTCCAGGAGTTTTGAGATCCCTTCCAGTCCTGCACCCTACGGGCTCTCAGTTCATGGCAGAAAACCTGGCCCCACATTAACTCCTTTTTAATACACCAAGCCATATTTCCCCATTCTGATAAATTATCATTATAGCAGTGCCTGTCCCATGCTGGAAATTTAACCCCCTCACCAGCAGCGTTTTCTGGAGGGTATCAGCTTATGTGACACCATGCCAGGCACCAGAGGGGACATCAGATACTTCAGTGTCTGGCGCTCTCTGGTCCATCCCAGCGTCTCCAGAGCTGATCTGTGCAGACACTCTCCACTGTCACAGCCAAGCACAGCCACCCAGGGGCAGCTGAATCGAGGAGCAGGAGTTCCACCCTTCCCTGAGCCCATCAGCTCGTGAGGAGCCTCATCCCAACATTCCCCTCCAGCAGGTTCTTAACTTTATGCACAAAGCCAACCTCCCTCCCAGGCAGAAGTTCATTTTCCTCTCTTATTGACTGACTGGTTGGCATTAAGCAGCTCTTTGTAGCCGGGCTGGTTTGTGGCTGGAAAGCAGCGGGAAGTGGATTTGTGCTTCACAACCAGATCATCCAGGACCTGCTTGCCTGGCCCAGCAGGATCAGCCAAGAATCCCAGCAGAAGACACTTGGGTTCCCTCCAAGCCAGGGACAGATGCCAGGTGTGTTTGCTTTTTAGCAGGATGCTTTTCCAAGACTCTGCTTGATTTTTTTTTTTTTTTTTTTATTCTTTCTTTCCTTCTGGTGGCCTCACATTGGAGGCTGCAAGAGCCTGGACACAGAAAGTAACACTAGGTGGACCCAAGCATTGCAGAGAAACCCTTATCCCATCCTCATGAAGCAGCACTGGGATTCCCAAGCTGTGACACAGCCAAGACTTCAAACAAAAGCAAAGCTTAGGGGATCCAAATGAAAAATTTAAGCATTACCATACCTGCAGCCTGGGTTGTTTCATTCTGTTTGAATCATGAACTCCTTAAATCCCACCCCACCCTCCTGCTGCTTTGACTGCAACTCAAGGGAAACCTGAGTTCTCTTCCCAGCTCCTGCTGCACATCCTGCTCCAGCCATCACCTGCAGGACACTGCAATAAAAAGCACAGCAGAGGGAGCAGCGACCTGCTGGGAGCTCCCAGGTAACTCCTGCCTTGGAGCCCTTGTCATCTGGGATGGGTTTTGAGTGTTCCTCCCTCTGGCTGCACCCCTGGAGCTGAATCCCACAAGAGCAGCCCATTTCAGGACACGCATTTCAGGCTGCTCTGAGGAGACCCAGGCTGGTTTGGGGCACCAGGTTTGCTTTCAGGAGTCAAAGAAATTAAGTTTAGAGGCCAAGGGAGCCAGTGACCTGCAGTTTGAGCAGGTTTTGAGACTCTGAGGTGAGTTCAGCGACTGTCATCTTCTTTTTGGTGCCTTTTCAGCTCACAGAGGCACAAAAAAATATTGGACTGAGCAGCATCAGCTCACCCAGGTGAAAGGGAGCACATCAAGTCCTCCTTTAAGAGTCAAATATTTTAAGGTTGCACCCACCTGTGAAACTCATCCAAACGAGAGAGAGAAAACCATAAAATTCACAAAACAACTCCAGGAAAAAGCACAAGAGCCCCTTTAGCACAAGGGAGAGTTTAGGAGGCAGCTGCACGAGAGGCAGACCCAGGAATCTGAAGCTTTAAGGTAAAGGCAATATTCTGCTTCCCCTTGCTCCTGCTCCCAATCAGAAGGTGAGAGACAACCCCCACAAAAGAAGAAACCAGCTATATTTAATTAAAATGTACATAAACACTCCTTCCTTTGTCTCCCTCCTGCACAATCTCTTTCCCCAGCAAGGAGAGGAGCTCAGCGAGGGCCGGAGCTGGTGCTCAACCAAGAGCTGCTGGGAAGGTCAGGCTCCTTGAGCTGCAGATTGCACCCAGATGGTGATTTCCTCCTGGCAGGGGCAGGAGCTGGGGAAGGCAGCCAGTCTCCAGCAGGCTCTGCCAGAGCTGGAGGCACAAAGTGCCTGGCCAAAGCCATGCCAACATGCAGATCTCATTAGGCCAGGCCCTGCAGCCAACTCGTGCTACCCCCGGCTGGAGCGGGGAGCTGGGAGCAGCACCAGAGCTCAGACATCACCCCTGTGGTCACTGCACAGGCTCTGCCCCCAGCACAGCCCCTTCTCCTGCCCTGGAACAGGATCCATTTGTTTGTGAAGGTCTCCCACCTCTCCAGGAGGTGTCGAAGGAGACAAAAAGGGAGAAACTCCCACCCGATTATTGCCTCCCTGGGAAGGAGCCACAGGATGGAAGTGCTGCCTGGAGAGGATCATGGAATGGTTTGGGCTGGAAAGGACCTCAAAGCCCATCCAGTGCCACCCCTGCCGTGGGCAGGGACACTTTCCACTATCCCAGGGTGCTCCAAGCCCCATCCAGCCTGGCCTTGGACACTTCCAGGGATCCAGAGGCAGCCACAGCTTCTCTGGGCACCCTGTGCCAGGGCCTCACCACCCTCACAAGGGAAGAAATCCTTCCCAATTATCCCATCCAGCCCTGCCCTCTGNCTGGAGCCTTCCCTTTTCCAGGTGAGCACCCCCAGCTCTCCCTGCCTGGCTCCAGCCCTTGGAGCAGCTCCATGGCTTCCTCTGGATTTGCTGCAGCACCTCCAGGTCCTTCTGATGCTGGGGGAGAGAGGAGTAACAGCACAGGGACCTGGTAGCTCTGACAGCCACAGTCTGTCCTCGGGCTCCTGAGCACAGCCAGCCCATCCCAGGGCAAAATTTGAACCAGAGCTTGAAGCAGCAGTGATTGTGGTCAATTTTGGTGTAAAGGAAAAAGTTATTTCCTAGGGAGTGAAGGATTGAAATCCATCTCCCAAGCAGCAGCTCAAGCTCTGCTCTGGCCCTTCAGTACCTGGGTGTCAGTTTTTCCTGCTGTCAGAGATCTCTCCATGGAGCTCATCAGAGCACATCCCCATTTCATGGCTGGTTAACAACAGGGCTCAGGGTCTCTGTGTCACACAGGGGCTGTCACACTCGTGCCTGGACCCTGCAGGCTCCATCCTGCTGCCAGAGACCTAACACATCCTGACAGGACACAGCAAACACTGGTAAAATATGGAATAACCTGAGCTGGAAAGGACCCACAGGATCATCCAGTCCAGCTCCTGGCCCTGCACAGACACCCCAGCAATCCCCCCCTGTACCTGAGATTTTTGTCCCAACACCCCTGGAGCTCTGGCAGCCTCAGGACTGTGCCCATTCCCTGGGGAGCCTGGGCAGTGCCCAGCACCCTCTGGATAAGGAAATTTTCCCTGATTTCCAACCAAAACCTCCCCTAAACGTCCAGCCCTTCCCTCAGGTCCTGTCCCTGTCACAGAGCAGAGGTCAGAGCTGTCCCTCCTCTCCAGCACAGTGGGATTGCTGAGCCTCAGCCACACCACCAAAGCCACTAAAGAAGAGGGGACATTCAGCAGAAGATGGCTTTCCACTGCTCTGGTTTCTTTGTGGGGAAAATCTTGGGAAAATCCTACCCTTAAAATGATGTTACAGCTATACAAAGAGTCCTGCTGCCTAATGAGTACGTCTCGGGCAGAGATAAACACAATAGATTTGCACAGAGCCACAGCTGAATAGCTGACTTCAGCCTTGGTTTAGCCTCAGAGCATTAAGAGATTGTTGATTCCAGTAGAGAACACACTTGCCAACCTTTTTTCTTTTTTTTTGTGCAAGAGCACAATTTAAAGGAAAAATCCCTCAGTCACTCCAGGCACTGGCAACCCCAGCCCCTCTCAGCCACTCCATGTGAATATTTTCACTGCTGCTGGAGGCAACGTGCTGGTGATAAGGAATTCAGCGTGGTGTTTATTTATTTTCAGAACTCTAATGGATTTAGTAATAAATTCTGCTCCTTGCCCAAGACTCAGCTGAACATGTTCTGAAGCCCAAAGCACAGAGCAGCAGATCCAGATGATGTCATGTACCAGCGCAATAAAGAATTACACAACGAAAAAAAAAGCAGCAGATAAAAAACAGGGACAATCAGCAGCTTCTCAAGATGTAATGAGGAATAACCCTCAATCCCAGCTATGCAGAACCCCCTGACTAACTCACCCAGTTAAATCACACTCATCCACAGGCGTAAATATTTACCTGAAACCTTCATGACGAGGAAGAGGAGGGCACCAGGCAGCTGTGCAGCTCCACACCGGGCAAAAACACACGGGAAGCAGCAGAAACAAAACCAAGCCTGATGAAAATCATTTTCCAGGCAAAAAAAAAAGCAGATTTTAACTGACTCAGCAGCAGGTTCATGAGGACTCGCAGCACAGGGAAGTCGTGAGCAACTGGAGGAGCTTCCAGATAAGCTAGAACTCCCACTTTTGAGACAAAAATGGATCAGATTTTGGGATGTGGTTGTGAAGATTCTTCACACTTGGGCATGGTGACTTTCATCTCACTGAGCACGGGCAATTGCTGGCAGCAAACTCATAAGAACAGGGAAAAATAAAAAAAAAAAAGAAGCCCCTCAAGTTCCACAAGCAGCTTCAAAGCCCAACAGAGTTTTCCTTGCTAAAGCAGACTCAGAGTTCTTTTTTTTTTTGTGCTCATGGAACTCAAGTTGGGCTGCAGGAAAAACCTCCTGCTTCTCTCTCCTTGAGGTACCACCTTCCCCCAGCAATGGGACAGAGGGGACACGAGGGGCAGGGATGCCCAGAGCACCCCAAGAAAGCAATCAGAGCTTCACAGCCACACAACAGCCTGGCCCAGGATGGGATCTTTGGGGAGAGGATGGGGCAGGAGAGGCATTTCAAGGGATGTGCCAAGCACAGGAATCAGCAAAGGGCTGAGTGGGGGAAATGCAGCAGCCCCAGCAGGTCTTTGTAGAGAAGGAGGATTCACCTTGACCTCCAGAGTCTCAGGTTTGAGAGCCCATCCCTTCAAAACAACAGCAATTTAAAGGAATTTTTTATTTTTTTTTTTTACTCTGAAATGAATAAGTCTACAATTAATGAAAACCAATGCACCAGCACAACTCTGCACTGGGACTGAGTTACTCTCCCTACTGCCATGTTAACCAAAATTGAGCTCTTTTCATGCTAACGGCCCAGCACATGTTCTTCAAATTAATTTGGATCAGCAGCATTCCCACCACCTGGAGAAGGGGATGAATAAAGCCCTCAATGCCTTTAGGAAGCAGCTCAGTATCTTTATAATGATATTTTTGCATTAAATGCCACAGACTATTGATGCCAGCAGGGATTTAGTGATTCCCACTGAACAGTGACTGAAAGCAGAGGGTTTTTTCCTTCCAGCCAAACATCTCCCTTTTCCATGGGAGGGAAGAAAGAATAACCAGCTGGACAAGCCATTGCTGAGGTAGAGTATTTCCAGCCAAAAGGGACCTACAGTGAGCATCCAGCCCAGCTGAGAGATTAGATCTGCCTTCTGCAACATCTTCTGGACAGGAGAAGCTGTGCCAGAGGGATCTGGAGGTTTGTAGCTTCCTTTTCAGTCTTTACAAGGCAGAAAGGGAAACTTTAAAGCATTTGATACCCAAAGTAAGAAGCCTGGAATCACCGGCAAGTTTACAAAGAAAACCATTCCATGAAAAAATTCCAAGTAGACCACGAGTTTTTGCCATGTTTTACTGCCATGAGGCAGAGGAACAGGGAAGGACCAGTGCAAGGTAATTTTGACTCACTGGCAGGGAAGTTTTCCAACATTAAGCCAGTTAAACACCAGTCTGGTCATCGTCTCCTAGGAGATCATTCTTCCTGCACAAACCAGAAAACCCCAAAGGTTTTTGTGCATAAAACGAGGGGGGTTTGATGAGTTTTATTATTTTTTAATAGAGGAGAGCTGGAAGAAAAACAAGTGATTCTTATCTCTGAATGTTTCACTATTAGTCCTGTGCCAGAATATAAAATTATTTCCTTGCTACAGGAAAGATCTCTACGTGCAAAGAGATGCAAGACTCCATAATATTTATATTGCATTTATTTTGTAGACAGCCCATCCATGCTCCCCTTTCCTCATTCTCCACCTGAGGCTGCTGAACTATAAATACCTTTTAATATCTTTTAATCTTGTTGTTGCCTCTTACCCCAGTGAGCAGAAACAACTTTTGCACACCAAAATGACCAAATCCAGCCATTATCTGCCACTTTGAGGGCTGCAGTTGAGAGCTGTCCACCAGGACAGATTTGTGTCTGCCAGGCTGCAGCTCCTGTTCCTGCAGGACTCAGCTGGAATTACAGCTCCTGTAATTCCAGCTCCCAGTCCTTGTCTTCCAGGCTGTATTTTGGGGTGTCCTGGCTGAAGAGAATGAGCAGACTTCAAAGAGCCACCTACAACAGTGCTGGCACCTTCTCATCCATTCAGATGCTTCTCTCACAGACAGGCTGGCTCCTGGCTGGAAATCCTGAGAAAATAGCTAGAAATGACTGAAATTAAAGCAGAGAGAAACTTGAGAGTCATTTCCTTCTCCGGGCAGCTCCCACATGCCCTGCCCTTTCCCCAGCCTCGAGTCCTAGGATGTGGCAAGAGATTACACCCAAGGACAGAATAAAACACGTCAGGAGCACAATTCCTTTATCACAACATCCTGTCCTTCCTTTTTTTGGGATGATCCACACCCCCAAGAGCTCAACCAGTTTGAAATATCCCCAAGGATGGGTTTGTGGAAGGAGCCTTGGTGTAATTTCTGAGCTTTCAGCACCAGAACCACCAAAACAAGGGGCTTTCTGAGAAAGGGAATAAAAGCAGTGCATTCCCTTGCACTGGTGTAACTCCCACCACAGAGCAGCTCTGTATGAAACCAAACATTCGTGAAGAAAATAGATTGGGAAAAACAATGCCTTTCAAACCCTCTGCAGACCTCCAGTGTCTGAGAAACTCCAGCAGACTGATAGGAAGAGAGGCAGCAAGATTCAGCTCAGACTGGCCTGCAATTCCTGTTCCCACAGGAGAACGTGTTTACACCCTGATAAGCTGGGCAGAAGTTGGATTTCGGAAATGTTTTAGTTCCAGAGCGAGCGGCAGCTCCTCTCTTTGCAGCTTCCCCCAAGACAGCACCAGCCTCAGATGATTTTGTCTCTGAGCTCTGAAGCCTGCTGGGAACCAGATAAGCAGCCAAAATGAGGGTCAGAGTTGATGTTATTCCACCAGCTAATGCACGATGCTGTTCAGAGGAGGATCCTTAAGAGATCGAGTTCACTGTCGCTCCTCACAGCTCTAAGCTTTGGGAAGCAGAGGTCCAATGAAGCTTTTTCCAGAGCAGCCAAAACTGACCTGCACCCCCCCCCAGGGACCAAACACCCTGACCCACCTTTCCAAAAACTCCTGCAGGTATCAGGGAGCCGTGCTTTGGGATGTAAGGGATGGTAAAGCTCATTTAGCTCCAGACCCTGCCATGGGCAGGGGCACCTCCCACTATCCCAGCTTGCTCCAAGCCCCATCCAGCCCAGCCTGGGTGATAATTTTGTCTTTATGCACAAACATTCCAAGCCTTCCTTCAGCACCTACAACGTTCTTCCCTAATAAAACATTAAAAACTTTACGTGAGAGGCTGCATTCACATCTCCTTCATCTCCTTGTCCACGCAGGTCTCCTCAGGCTGGTTGCAGACCCCTCCTCTCCCAGACCACCATGAGCTCCATCCCTTCAGCTCCTTCTCTGCCCATCACGCTGAGGCACCCCCTGAACCCGCTGCCAGAAACAGGGGAGCAAACAAAGGCAGCATTTGCAAGGAGCAAATCAGGGAGGCTGCTGCCCTGGCACGGTTCTTTTCAGCCTGGACACACAAAGCAGACACTCTCAAAGCTTGTTAATAGAGAGTTTGCCTGCCATTACAAGTATTTATTGATTACAGACTGAAACACCACAGCAGATCATTGCCAGGCACCTTCTGGCTCCAGGATGCTCCTCCTGTTTAGCCACGATGTTTTCATGCTTGCTACACCTGAACTCTCAGAGTCAGAGTGTTCCCTGCCCTCTGAAACGATGCTACAAACACCACTGAGCTCCAAAATTGCACTGTGCTCACACTGGGTGGGTGATGCAAATCCCCCCAGGGCTGCCCTCACCACCCTGGGATGGAGGCACTCAGTGCCCAGTGGATTGGGATGGGATATTCCACCCTGATAAACTGGGATTGGGATGGGGATATTCCACCCTGATAAACTGGGATTGGGATGGGGATATTCCACCCTGATAAACTGGGATTGGGATGGGGATATTCCACCCTGATAAACTGGGATTGGGATGGGGATATTCCACCCTGATAAACTGGGATTGGGATGGGGATATTCCACCCTGATAAACTGGGATTGGGATGGGGATATTCCACCCTGATAAACTGGGATTGGGATGGGGATATTCCACCCTGATAAACTGGGATTGGGATGGGGATATTCCACCCTGATAAACTGGGATTGGGATGGGGATATTCCACCCTGATAAACTGGGATTGGGATGGGGATATTCCACCCTGATAAACTGGGATTGGGATGGGGATATTCCACCCTGATAAACTGGGATTGGGATGGGGATATTCCACCCTGATAAACTGGGATTGGGATGGGGATATTCCACCCTGATAAACTGGGATTGGGATGGGGATATTCCACCCTGATAAACTGGGATTGGGATGGGGATATTCCACCCTGATAAACTGGGATTGGGATGGGGATATTCCACCCTGATAAACTGGGATTGGGATGGGGATATTCCACCCTGATAAACTGGGATTGGGATGGGGATATTCCACTCATAAATTAGGATTGGGATGGGGATATTCCACCCTGATAAATAAGAATTGGGATGGGGATATTCCACCCTGATAAATTAAGATTGTGATAGGGATATTCCACTCATAAATTAGGATTGGGATGGGGATATTCCACGCTCATAAATGAGGATTGGGATGGGGATATTCCACCTTGGTCCACCCTGATAAACTGGGATTGGGATGGGGATATTCCACCCTGATAAATTAGGATTGGGATGGGATATTCCACACTCATAAATTAGGATTGGAATGGGGATATTCCACCCTGATAAACTGGGATTGGGATGGGGATATTCCACCTTGGTCCACCCTGATAAACTGGGATTGGGATGGGGATATTCCACCTTGGTCCACCCTGATAAACTGGGATTGGGATGGGGATATTCCACCTTGGTCCACCCTGATAAACTGGGATTGGGATGGGGATATTCCACCTTGGTCCACCCTGATAAACTGGGATTGGGATGGGGATATTCCACCTTGGTCCACCCTGATAAACTGGGATTGGGATGGGGATATTCCACCTTGGTCCACCCTGATAAACTGGGATTGGGATGGGGATATTCCACCCTGATAAATTAGGATTGGGATGTGGATATTCCACCCTCATATATTAGGATTGTGATGGGGATATTCCACACTGATAAATTAGGATGGGGATGGGGATATTCC
>VZTB01018022.1:27060-37803 GCA_013397245.1 Thryothorus ludovicianus
AAGAGCCCGCACCCGGGATTTGTGGGGGGAAAAGAGCCCGCACTTGGGATTTGGGGGGGAAAAGAGCTCGCACTTGGGATTTTGGTGGGGGGAAGATCCCGCACTCGGGATTTACACTCGGGATTTGGGGGAAAAAAATCCAGGATTCAGGGGGAAAAGACCCAGCACTCGGGATTTGGGGAGGAAAAGACCCAGCACTCGGGATTCGTGGAGGAAAAGACCCCGCAGTCGGGATTTGAGAGGGGGGGGAGAGACCCCGCAGTCGGGATTAAGGGCATCCCAAAAAAGGTGGAAGTGGCTCCTGCAGCCTGAACTTGTGTCACACCTGAGCCAGGCACGTGCTCCTCCAGCTGCAGGGCTCTTTTCTGAGGGTGACTGAGCAGAACTGGCGATTTTTTCTTATTAATGCCATTTCTGGTTACCATGGAGCTCTGCTGGCAGTTCAGAGCCGCTCACCCACGCCAGGCACCCAGGAACATTATTACAGGCAAGACCCTTCAAGGACTTTTCAGGAAGATAATTCAGCCCACCCAAGAAGCCAATTTAAAGTTTCCAGCAAACGGCGTAGTTTGAATTTGAAGTGACCACTCGTGGGGTGGAATGAGGGGGAGGAAGCTGGTGGTCAGCTGGGTTCATCTCAAACTCAGCACCCACGTTCATCCCAGGCTGAATGTTAAACACTCAGCTGCTTTTTAAGGCTCAGAGAATGAGGAATTTGGACAGCAGAGGAAGGCAAAATAATTAATGGTGCCCTTTGCAGGGCCAGGAGTCACTGGATGATCCTTGTGGGGCCCTTCCGGCTCAGAATATTCTGTGGTTCTATGATCAGCCAGAATAATTCAGGTAAAGTTACCCAGAGGTGCTGTTCAGAAAGGATTATTCACAGGGCAGCACCTCCCAGTGAGGAAACAGGAGGGCAGAAAAGAACCTGGATAGGGATTCCTCATATTCCAGTCTTAGAGATGTGGCATAAAGCCAGCAAGGGAAGAAGAGGAACCCACAGCTGAGCATCACAATTATTATTTCTTCCTTCTTTCCATCCAGGATGGAGGATGGCAAGGATCTTCCAGCACTCGTGGGGCTTTTGGATTGCAGAAACTACAGAAATTCTACAGCTCTTACACAAATCACAGCCAAATCCATGGGAAAAAAAAAAAAAGTCACAGAATGGCTTGGGCTGGAAGGGACCTTAGAGACTGCCATGGGCAAGGACATCTCTCCCCAGCCCAGGTTTCCCCCTCCAGCCTGGTCTTGAACACTTCCATGAGTCCACAACCCCTCAGGGCAACCTGTGCCAGGGGCTCATAGCAAAGAATTTCTCCTCATATCCACTCCAAATCTTCTTTCCTTTAGTTGAAGCCATTCCCCCTTGTCCTGTCACTCCATGCCCTCGTAAAAGTCTCTCCCCAGCTCTCTTGGAGGCTGCTAACACCTTGTGGAACCCTTCAAAAATGATCAAAACCTACTGTGAAGCCTCAAGCCACCAACTATAACCTGAGCAGCCAGGCAGAAAAAAAAAAAACCAACAAAAAACTCAACACAGTGCATCTCTTTTCCTACTCCAAACCCCCAAAAACTGGGAGAACACAGCCCTCTTCCAACTGATTCACACACAAGCACCTGTGCTGGCTGTCCCAGAGCTCACACACCCCTGCCAGACTGGAAATCACCACTGACCTCTCACAGGAAACATCTCCATGGCGAGGCTGGAGGGGGTCAGAGGGACTCCCTGAGGCTGCTGGTGACACACAGAGGACAAGGAGCAAATCTTGGGAGCCCAGGCTTGGTAAAACCTCATTCAAAACACCGAGCTCGGCCAGCTCCAGCCTTCCATTTAAAGAATCACCAGATCAACACCAGGCTCATTCCTTACGAGACAGACAGTAGGAGATGAAGTCTTTAAAAAGTTGTTGAAGCACACCCAGTCTTAAAAATAAACCAGCTATTAAGAGGCAGGCTGTGGGTACACAAGATTCACCTCCAGCTGCCCTGGAGGCTCAGGGACCCGGGCAGGGGTCTCAGAGACCCTGGCACACAGCCCAAAACACCTGTGGGTTGGATTTTAGCCCNCTGAGGGGGGAGAAGGCTTCGACTGCCCTGCTGGAAGGAGCTCGGCGGGGCAGAAAGAAAATGTTTTAGATAAGACTGAATAAACAACCTTGAGAATGAGACCTGAAGAGTTTCTGCTCTTTTCTTACATCTCGGGCATGGAAAAGGACTTTGCTGGCTCGGGGAATTTCTGCAAAACAGCAGAGAACCCGACAGCAGGCTGCTTTAGGGATACGTGTTCCTCATTGTCCTGCTGGCAGAGCTGGCTGAGGGCAGCCTCTGGTTCAGCAGGCTGGCGTGGCAGAGGACATTCTCCAGCAGACAATGTTGTCTCAGGGTCTGATTGTGGAGCTGAGGCAGGGCCACGTGGCCCGTGACCCCTGAAAGGCACAAAACGGCTTCCACTCGTCCTTTGTGCTGTTGTGGTGGAGTCAAGAACAACTGGGATGGTTAAATGGGATTTTGTAGGGTCTGGAGCCTGAATTCCATCCTTCACATCCTTATGGGAGCTCAGCAGGACTCGAATTATTTTTTAGGACTATTTTTTAAGAGATAACTGTTGCTGTGGGACATGCAAGGACACGCTTTCTCGTGAGAAGGCTAAAACTTATTTATTAAAACATCTGACTCTATATTTATAGTATTTCTACGCAGATTAGGGACTGGAGAAGAAGGTTGACACTTTTCCCATCCCATTGGTCCAGACAACTGCCCATCAGTTGTTCTTTACATTAGAGAAAGTATGTAAACAACTTCGTCATATTAAAAACATATTTTTGATAATAACACCCGTGTGTGAGAAAGAACTATGAAAAACATCAAGTTAGAAAGTGCCTCAGAAAACTTGAAAAACGAGGGTGAAGGACAACCTTTCCTTCCAAGAGTGCATCTCCAGGCAGGGTTATCAGGGCTGCCTGACTCTGCCCAGCTCTGCCTTCAGTTGGTTCTAAATTCATCAAGCCCTGGCTGTTCAGGGTAGGAGTTTGCATGCTAGGCTGGCCCTGCCTGGGGGCACAGTTCTCTTGGAACATGTGAATCCAACTGCTTCTCAGAAAGCAGCATGGGAATAAACACATTGTTTTGTTCAATTTCTGGTGGCTTTTTCCATTTTTTTTCTTCAAGCCTCGGACCCATGATTTAGAACAAGGGCTTTAATGAGCGAGGGACAAGCTTTTTGTGTCAAATTTCATTTTTGTCATCACCAAAAATCCGGGCAAATTACAAGCCTTTTGAGAGGAGGAGAAAAAGCAACTAAATTGCATATGCTCAACAGCCCTTAGAGTTCAGGATTTAAAACTCGAGGGTTTTGGCTTTGCTGAGGAAAATTGGAAGCAGGTATGGGGCAAGCAGGAGGTAATGAATAGGAGGCAGTGAAAAGTGAAGGAAATGTGCAACAGCAGGGGGTACACCAGCAAAATTGGTGACTGGAGGAGATTCAAAACTCAGGTTTAAAGGCAACAGGGCCAGAGCAGCAAGTTGGGAAGATGAAGGGACAACATCAAAACAAAGGTGACAAGAAGTCCTCCACTGGCTCCAACACAAAGCACAAAACCATGGAATGGTTTGGGTTGGAAGGGACCTTAAAGGTCATCTGTTTCCAACCCCCTGCCACCATCCACTAAACCATTGACATTTTCTACTATACCAAGTTTCTCAAGCCCCATCCAACATTCTACAGGATGTGTGGACCCTCATTTCACCCTTTCCGCAGCAGTCACGGGAGCCATTTACCAAAATCTCTATTTTGTGTGTTGCATTCAGCTCTGGAAAAGCCCTTTGCAGCCAGAGGCTGGAGCTTTGCTGCTGGAGGTTGTTTCCAGGAGCAGGATCTGCCCAGCAGCCCTGACACCAGGGGCACAGAGCAGCACTTTCCCAGTAGCAGGCAGGAATCAGCAAGTTTTTCTGATTTGGGGAGTGAAAGAGCCCCATGCAGTGTTTAATTTTTAACTTATTATTAATTATTATGCTCCATAAAGCATCCAGCTTAAGTTCCATCTTCCTGGGCTCCCCAGTGCTCCTTCGGGGGTGGCCTTCAACCATCTGGCACCAAGTTGGGTGTTGGGCCTTGTGCTTGAGGGAAAGGGATCCAAAATTTGGCATTTTTGAAGGCTTGACCAACATTTGTCTAACTTTGGGTCTGAGGATAATCCACTTTTCCTTTGTTCTTTGGGACAGGGGTGGAAAAGCACGAGGTACAGGCAGAACAAGATGGTTCTGCCACTACAGGAACAAATTTCTCCAGAGATTTCCCTTTGGACTGGATCCAGAGGAGGCCACCAACTTGATTTGAGGGCTGAGGGAAAGCTCTGAAAATGTGAGGGAAAGCTGAGAAAATTGGGATTGCCCAGCCTGGAGAAGAGAAGGCTTTGGAGTGATCTAATTGTGGTCACCTCAAAGGTGACCCTTTGGGCTTCCAGCACCTGAAGGGGCTCCAAGAAAGATGGAGAAAGATTATTTACAAGGGCCTGGAGTGACAGGAGAAGGGAGAACCGATTCCCACTGACAGAGGAGAGGGTTAGATGGAATATTGGGAAGAAATCCTTCCTGTGAGGGTGGGCAGGCCCTGGCACAGGGTGCCCAGAGAAGCTGTGGCTGCCCCTGGATCCCTGGAAGTGTCCAAGGCCAGGCTGGACAGGGCTTGGAACACCCTGGGACAGTGTAGGGTGTCCCTGACCATGGCAGCAGGTGGAATGGAATGATTTTTAAGGTCCATTCCAACCCAAAGCATTCCACAATTTCCAGCTCTAGCGAGGGCTTCTCCACAGTACTAAGACTTAAATCAGTTGTGCATCAGCGGGGGTAAAAAAGGTTATAAATCCAAATGTCCAGTTAAAATCCAAATGCCCAGCCGATGTCCAGAACCTGCAGATGGAGGTTGCACCTCCAGTTCTAAGATTACATCAATGCCACAGGCACACGTTTCGAGTACTTTATCACTTGTGGGGTAGAAGCCGTAGGAAAAGTCAAAACTCTGCTCTCATCCTCTTCACAGGAGCTTCAAACAGAATCTGGTAACACTCAGCTCATTTCATGCCTCAAATGAGCCTCTGCTAATGTGGCTGCAGGGCTGGATTGGAGTATTTGAGAACTTCACCATTTGCTGGTGAAAGCCAAGGGTTCCTGCTTCTAATCAGGGGCAGAGCTCCACAGCCCAAAATCTCCTCAGGACCAAGGTTTACACACCACCTCTTTTTCCTTCAGTTTACTCACTCTCACTTTCGAGCTGGAAACAAAAGACTTTTGTCAAGTGTTTCAAGGTTTGTTAGAAGTACACATTATGGAAAAGTTAACTTCAGGTCTGACCCCAGCAGCCTTTCCTTCCCCTTTTGTCAGCCCACACTCTTAAGAAGGTCAGTGTTACACGCTTTTGTCTTGTTTTTCTTGCCTCTGCCAGCTTTCCATACACATACAGTTTTTCATACCTTATTCAGGGTACAATAGAAGCATATGAGAGCATCTAAAAATGAGGTAGAAATGGATCTATTACATTGCTTTATTCAATTTATGGCTTGCAGGGTAAGGTAATGAAGCCTGAAGAGAAACAGATAGAACAGGAGTCTACCCCTAAAAGTTACCCCTCACAGTTCAGTTTCACATTTGCAATTCCACAGCACTTGGTGTCTATTTACTGAGAACAAAAAAAAAAAACAAAAAAACAAAACCCAAACTTGTTTACAATAGGATTGGTTTCATAAAAATGAGATTTTTCGGATCCCCAGTCTGGGCAGAATTCTCATTAGCAATTCCACAATCCTGCTGTGCTTAAGACAGCTGTACTTTTAGTACGAGGCAGGTTGGACAGCCTTTCCCCCAGTCACTGTCAAGCCAAGTGCTCGTTAGTGGTCCCAGCTCTGGCCCAAATATGTCAAACAACTTCCACTTGCTCTGCCACATCATCCTTACAACAACTGCTGGGCACAGCAAATCCCTTTAAAAACAGTTCTTGTAGATTTGAAGGTAACAGCAAGGCCAGCAGAAAGGTGAAAAGGGCACGCTCTAAAGCTGGTGATAACAAGGCAGGGAATGTGTCTCATCCAGTTAGGGTGATCCCTGGGCTTTCCAAACAAAAACAAGTTGAGGAACAAGTCAACACCAATATTGGGGGAGGTTCAGCCCTCGGCTCAGTCAGTGCCTGGGTTTCCACTTGTCTCTCTCGGGCTCGTGCCTATCCTCTCAGCTCTTACACAACCCTGATGCATCCTGCTTTCCTGAAGCAGCAGGAACGTGGCTGTGTCTCCACCAAAACATCCTTTTTCCCTGTAACCCCACATCCTCAAATGCTCTTACACAACTGCTTTGCATGCTCCAGGGTCAGGGTTAACAAGTTTTTTAGGGGATTGCATTCCCATCTCACATCAACCATGCCAGACTCTGGAACAGTTTTGCTCTTCTGTCATAAAATCCCAGACTGGTTTGGGCGGGAAGGAACCTGGAATCCCATCTCATTTCACCCCCATCCATGGGCAGGGACCCCTCCCACTGTCCCAGGCTGCTCCAAGCTCCATCCAGCCTGGCCTTGGACACTTCCAGGGATCCAGGGGCAGCCACAGCTTCTCTGGGCACCCTGTGCCAGGGCCTGCCCACCCTCACAGGGAAGGATTTTTTTTTCCTCTTATCTCATCTAAACCTTCTCTCAGCTTGAACCTATTGCCCCTTGTCCTGTCACTTCTGTCAGGTACCATCATTCATCAGGAAATGCTCCAGCCAAAGGATAAAGGCTCAGCTGTACAGAATGAAGGAGTTTGGCAGAGTAGATATTTAATACAACCACACTCCCCCCAGCAAATCTTATCTAAAATCATCACAACACTCTGAGCACAGAAAGGGTGACCTCCAACCCTGCCCAGTCCCGAGGAACTGGGGAGGGGAAATGAGGTAGAAGTGGTTTCATAATCCAAGTTGGACAGTCTGGTGTTTGAGACTGGCATTGGATAAAGAATTATTTTCTTGAGAAGAGAGGCTGTGGACTCCCTGTGCCTGGAGGAGACAGGTTGGATGGAGTTTGGAACATCCTGGGATAGGGCAAGGTGCCCCTGCCCATGGCAGGGAGTTGGAATGAGATGATCTTGAAGAACCCTTCCAATCCAAACCATTCTATGACTTAAATTTATCCCTGGATTCCAAACTCCAGGTGGATCCCTCAGCACCCACCAGACTGCAAGGAAACTCCTGTGACAGGAATGCTGGTCAGCAATTCCCCTTTCCTTTTAGCCTTGCACGAGGCTTTGGGATCACCTGTGAGCTCTGGGTTGCTGCAGGAAGAGCTCACATGGCACCATTACATAAACCCCACCTCCCTCCAGGGGGACACCTCCTCCATCCTTATTATCCTGCCTCAAACACCCAGGGCCCAGACCACAGGAGATCTCAGAGTGACAAAATCCGGGTGCACGCAGTGCTGGGGGCTCCATCAACTTTGATTCTTCCAGCTCCTGACACACACAAATCCAGGGGGACACTTCTGAGGGAAGCACCTCGTTCAGTCACAACAGCAGCTCGGGAGGACTCTGACATTTGCTTTTATTTTGGTTCCAAGTGAAGGCATCCCCAGGCTGAGCGAGCTGTCAGTCCCAAACCTGCAGCTCTGCTGCACATCTTGTCATTAAAAACTCATTCCTTAATTCCCTTATCTTGGGAGAGGCTGCCAGGGGGCTGATGGGGCCTGAACAGCCAAACTGGGGTGTTCAAGGGAAGAATGGCTCCAATTTAGAGACTCTATAATAGCAAGAGCACAGGAATCCAGAGATTAATAAACCAACAGTCTCCAGTATTAGCCCAAGGATCATTTTGTACAGGCAGACATGAAGAGATATCAATTTCAAGCACGTTTGTGTTGATGTGTGGAGGCTTTGACTATTCCAGATTCCAGCCCTGCAAATCCACATCACCAACACCACCAGCAGACTGATGGGACTGGACCAGCAGCAATGCTCTGGAGCAGAAGGGAGCTGCAGCTGAACCCATGGCCCCTGATGGGCAGAAAAAGGAAATCTGGAAAATGTAGCAATACAAACACTGGGAGAAACTCTGCTGCACTCAAAGGCAAAGCCCAGCACTCACTTCTTTACCTTTAACTGATTTAGCCAGGTGATTCAGCCACCCAGCTTGGTTAAAAAAAAACAACAACTCCAAATAGTCTTAGGGACAGCTTGAACAGACAAGGCCTTGTCCAACTGCTCTGATCTAGAGTGTGTTCCTCAGCATGCAAGAAACCACCTCTGACAAACTCCCCTTGAACCACCACTGAAAACAGATCCAATTTGGGATACAAACACATCCATCCCTGCTCCCATCAGAGCAGAGCTGGACCTGGAGCAAGGACACTTGTTTGACTTGCTAAGAGAAAATAAGCACAAGCAAGCCTTCACTGAAACGGGTTCAAACTTCTTGTTAGGACTAGAACACAACTTTTGCATCACGCTGTCGAAATCCTAACGAGACATCAGATACAGACACTGCTCCTTGAAATCAGGGTCTGTCACGCCAGAGCCACCACCAGACTAGGAAACAAGGGAGGGCCAGGGCAGAGTTGCCACATTAACGAGCCTGACCACACACAAAGGAATCCAGGGGATCACCCGAGGAGTCCTCTGGGCTGTCTGTGCAGGTGAAAGCCTCCAAAGCCAGCAGGGTAATTGCTGGCAGAACCTCATGGTTTCAGTGCTAAAGCAGCAGCTGGTGCATAAAAGTTTTAAGCCTTTCAATTATGAGTAATCTGAGAGCTCACACCAAGCTCCAGCCTGTTTGCTCTAGACTTAAACCTTCTGTTTATCACCTTAAAGCAAGACAAGAATGAGCCTGAGCATCAGCTCACCTCCCTCACAAGCAAGTGCGTCATCTCTCCCACTGCAGAGGGGGAAGAGAGTTATTTGGGGAAATGCCAATATTTAAATCTATTGAAAGAATGTTCTGAGGTGTGGGAGGGCTATTGTTATTCTGGAGGTATCTTGGTATCAGACACTTCTGATCCGGCAAGTTCCAGAGAAGCAGCCAGAGCTGTGGGTTTGCTCCTCACGGAGCCTTTCAGTTATGGGATGGTTTGGGTGGAAAGGACCTTAAAGATCATTCCCATTCCAACCCCCTGGATGGGCAGGGATGCCTTCCACCAGCCCAGGGAGCTCCAGCCTGGCCTTGGACACTTCCAGGGATCCAGGGGCAGCCACAGCTTCTCTGGGCACCCTGTGCCAGGGCTCAGCACCCTCACAGGGAAGGATTTCTTCCCAATATTCCATCTATCCCTCTCCTCTGCCATTCCCTGTGCCCTCAATCCCTGAAGAATCCACAGAATTTATGACCAGGTCCGGTAGCATCAGCACCTCTCCTTTGTGGATTCACAGCAACTTTGAAATTTAAACCCTTTTTTGACTGATCTTCTGCTATTTTGGGTTCTGCTTTATCTAGAGCAGGAGGAACTTCTGAAGAGAGAAACTGAGCTCTCTTCATCAGTGCTGCAAGATTTTTAACCTTAAAGCAAGCAGCTCTGAGAGACAATAGAAGTCAAAAATGGAAATGCCAATTCCATCATCATGTGGGAGTTTCTCTCTTTCTTTCTGACCAAGCCTAAGCACTGGATCAGGGTCCCAGCGAGGTGGGAGAATCTCCCATCCTTCACTCTTAGGACCCTGACCTTGCTTTAAAAGCCACCTTGGAGCAGAACCAGAGCCCCCCAGACCTCCCTTACACCGTAATTTATTCCATGAATCACATTTAACTGTTTACTAATGGGAGATTCCAATCTCCTCGCCCAAGGAATTAAAGGCACTTTCCCTTCAGCACAGCAGCCACAGGGGTAAGGCAGAGCTCTGCTCCAGACTCCTCCATCCTGCACAAATTAGGAATAATCAGGTTGTAAGAAATGCTGCCCATTTCTGCCACTGTTGCTGCTGAAAGCACCAGTGACTCACGGCTCACAGTGGGCTCAAACAACAGGTCCTGGCCCTGAGAAAAACCTTAAAAACAGGCCTGGAAATTCACCTGGAGTGACCCCAAAGCAGGCACTTCTGGGTAGAAAAGGGCCAAAGTGATGCTGGAGCTGTGATTTGATCTTTCAAGATGGCCATGGCAAAGATCTCAAAGATTTTTTTTTCCCCATTTCTTCTCCCACAACATCCATTACCATCCCACTCCCAGCTTTTTACCAGCAGCTGCTCCCACAGGGAAAGCAGATATATAGAAAAATAAATTCNTTTATGCATTCTAACCTCTCTCTTAGGAGGGCTACAGACAGTCCCAGCACACACACATCCCTTCCATAACAGATTCCCTGCTTCCAAGCACTCAGACTTGGAGCAAGTGGCATTTCTGACAGCTGCAGATCACAAGCTTGCCTCTCAGATTTTGTTTCTAAATGCTGTCAAATCAAAGGAAATGCTGCCTTGCCTGCCANTTCACCTGGAGTGACCCCAAAGCAGGCACTTCTGGGTAGAAAAGGGCCAAAGTGATGCTGGAGCTGTGATTTGATCTTTCAAGATGGCCATGGCAAAGATCTCAAAGATTTTTTTTTCCCCTTTTCTTCTCCTACAACTTCCATTACCATCCCACTCCCAGCATTTTTCCAGCAGCTGCTCCCACAGGGAAGGCAGATATATAGAAAAATAAATTCCCTCTCAGCCTTGTAGCCTAAGACAAACCAGAAGGGTTTGGCAAGGCTTGGGTAAAAATTTTTATATATAAATAAAATAAAATCATAAATTT
>VZTB01018026.1:0-86387 GCA_013397245.1 Thryothorus ludovicianus
ATATTATTATTATTATATATTTACTTTGTTTATGTGAAGATGCAGTGAAATTGCCTTC
The DNA here is from genome assembly GCA_013397245.1 of Thryothorus ludovicianus. Taxonomy (NCBI): domain Eukaryota; kingdom Metazoa; phylum Chordata; class Aves; order Passeriformes; family Certhiidae; genus Thryothorus; species Thryothorus ludovicianus. The sequence goes on from VZTB01018026.1 coordinate 59, forward strand.
ACTGTCAGTAAATTAACAGTTCAGGTCTTCAAGCAAACTGAAGATTTGCTGGAAACACCATTTCTAGGGCAGAATGTTTTCTAAGAATTGCGAATAACACGTAACTTCTTTCCTGAGGTCTTTGCTGTCAGGTGATAATGCAAGATGCAGAAGTAACCTGAATTCTGAGGTGATTGAATTTGGCCAAGAAGCTTGTGTGTTGACTCACCTCACTTGAAGAACAAGTGAAAAATATTTTCTTCATGAAAATTCTGTCCACATTTTCAACTGCAGCATGGTTTTCTTGGCTTAATAGCGGACTAGTATTTGGAAGGTTATGCTTTTACTTGTGTGCTAATGAAAAATTTGAAAATTTTCTCAGTTGTGTGTAATTGTGTTATGAATAATAATCTTAACAAGCATTCTTGGAGCTGAATAAGATGTTTCAATTATTTTCAGATAACTTTAAAATATCTAGAATTACAAAGCTGTTTAGGTGTATTTCAGAATTAACTTCCTGCATGTAGCTGAAGCAGAGTTGGAGAACGCTGTATCTAGTTACCTGTATCTAGCTAGATAGAATTTGGCTCTGAAGGTTAATGTAATTGTCACTCATTGAAATTTTTGGAAGTTCTTTCCTACTCACCATAGTCCTTTCCCTGCAGTGAAACTCACAGTAACATTTTAGAGGAAATAAATTGCTGTCATCTTACAATTCCAAGCTGGTTTCCTCAGCAGCGCTTCTTGATCAATGTTCAGGCACTTCTGTTGGTTGTCCCTGGGCAAATGCCATTTGATAATGGGCTTAATGGAGCGTGACTTCGAATCAAATGCAGCCACGCTCATGAGATTCCCAGGGGAAAACCTATGCATGTGGCCTGTGAGAAAGAGCTTGCCAGGGGGTGGATAGGCATGTATTAGAAGAGAACAAGCTCTAGAGCTTGGAGCCAGACTGAACTGATTGCTTGTTTACTGTTTGTGAGCACAAAGGTGAGTGATGTCTGCTTTTATAGTATGGTAATAGAATGAATATTAAGCCTTTAGTGGTTTGATTATTATGGGTATATAATGTGGGTTTATAAAAATGTAGTCTTACTGCAATATGAAAAAGATCCTGACTCTAAATTTATTTATCTGTTGCATACCTAAAGCTTGCAGTGAGCTGCTAACTCCATCGCTAGATCGAAAACCAAATAGTTTTGTAGCAGTGAGTGTAACTACACCTCCCCAGGCATTCTGGACAAAGCATGCACAGACAGAAATTATTGAGGTAAGTGCTGAGGTACTTCTAGATTAGATTTAAAATCAAAGCTAACACAGGAATCATTTCTTCCCTAACAAATTTCACCTTGCATTAACTTTTGGCTTTTTGTTTATGATTACAGGGAACAAGTAATCCTATCTTTCTAAGCAGCATTGCCTTTTTCCAAGACTCTCTTATCAATCAAATGACACAAATCAAACTGTCCGTGTATGACGTCAAAGATAGATCTCAGGGAACAGTAAGTTTTCTTTATTCTGTTGCCTGTCCAGTCAGTGTGGAGCAAAGAAATGAGAGGCAAAGAGATGAAACTAGTAACTTCTGTGGAAAAAAAACAAAAAGAAAGCAGCACTGATCATACAGGAAACAAGATGGGGTGGGGAAAGGAGGAACAAATGAGATTGGCTTGGCAGACTGAACCATTGCCAGTTTTCTCAAATAAGACTTGTCTGAAGCAAGTTTGAAAACCATGGATTTAAACTGAAAAGGTCCTGTCACTTGTACTCTTACATTGTGGACATCTTTAGTGAGCTAGATAATGAATAGGATCCAACATCCCTAACTGAGGCTTCTAGCCTTTGCCAAAATGCCACAATGAAACTGTCCTTTGGAACACACACCTAAATTTCGGGAATACTCTGCCATGATACATTAGATTTTGTTCAGAGGTATGGTTTGTTCCTTTACTGAAAAAGTTTTAAGTGTCAGTGCTCCCATGTTGCTATTTAGGTTTGTGGGCAATACTGGCCATTTGTTCTCAGACTGTTGTCCAGAATACTTTTTTAGGCCCCATGTGTCTGCTCTTCCATGGCTTCCTCAAGGGCAGCAGAGGTGTCCCTCTCTGTTCAGTGTTTCGTGGGGAAGCTCTAGGGAAAAAATAATACCTCCAGAGGAAGTAAATTCTTCAGGAGGAGACAAATTTGGGTCAAGGATGCAGCCTGAACCCTGTTCAGTCATTGCTTTCAGTGTTCCTGTATTGCTTGGCCTAAGCTCATATATACTGAGGTGCCTCCAAGTTTATCCTAGAGAAACAAAAATGCATATTGTCCTCCAGTAGAAGAAAAACTTTTATAAATTATCAAATATATTAAATCTTAAGATATTTTAATTAGTTATATATGACATATTTGGCTATGGTTTTGCTCTTAGACTTTTATGCATAATAATTGTATTTTGCACTTCAGTGCTGTCATCAAAGCCTTTTCTCACTGCAAAGATAAATACAGTTCTGGAACTCATCTTCTTTCAGATGTATTTGTTGGGTTCTGGGACGTTCACTGTAAAGGATCTTCTTCAGGAGAAGTACCACAGGTTGCACATAACACTAAGGTTTGTAATATTTTCCTTCTTTTAAGTGTTAATTCTTCAAAACATGCTTAAGATGTGATGAAAACCTCTCATTTCATGACTGAGTTGAAAATGGACTTCATTAAACTCCCTTGTTTTGATATCAAGTATATTCTGATTATGAAAATGTGTGAATACATGCATTTCTTCTCATTGTCATGTTAGCCTCAAATGTTTAAGTTGAGCACAGAGCACTACCTAGCCTGCCTTCAATTCTGTGCAGCATCCTTATGGAATAAGGGGATGTTCTCAAGTTGAAGTAACCCATTATAAAATCATTCCAAATGAAGTTGAAAAGCTTCCTATTTAAAATGTTCTTTAAATTTGAAGATTGATAGCCTTTTATAAGTGTTTCCTTGTTGATGAACAGGTCCTCCTCCAAAAAAATCTCAACGCAGAGTATTTGTTGCAGGTCTGCTGAAAGTGACCGTGTTGGTAACATCACAGTTATTGGATGGCAGATGGAGGAAAAATCTGACCAAAGGCCTCCTGTGACAAGGTCACCTGATACAATTAATGGAAGGGTGAGTATGAGCATTATATCAAATTCAGAAGAATGCAAATTTATTTCCAACATTGAAATAAGCCAGGCTGACATCTGCCATCAACTTTCCTGTCCATCTTGATATTTAGTAGTGCTTTACATTTTCAAAATACTGTAAGGACCAGCCTAATGGTGATGAAGCAGTTTTGAGTTTTGCAGAGCTCTTGATGCTCATGTGTGGGGTTAAAAGCCTTGGGAAAATATTTTGATTTAAAATGATTAAGCTTTAATATCAAGTACTCATGTTCTTCATTGGAAGAGGCTTCTGGTATTGTTCATTGGTGCGTGGATAACCAGTTTCATAGACATGTGGTATTTTATTTCACATTGTGAATCGGAAGGTACCATTAAGCAAAACTGTTATAAGGATGCAAGGGAATTCCCAGAATTTTAGTAAAACTGAAGAGGTTACTTGACTACTGGATTTTTTTTTTCTTGATCCTCAATTAATGTTTGAGAGCAGATGTTTGCAGCACTTTCTTAAGCTAGATGTATATAATATTTATAATATACAATTTACATATACAATATTTAATTCTGTAAAGCTTACGTTTTGAGTATCTTTGTGATCTTACATGTGTATTATATTCACGGAGTGCATTAGAATCCCTTTTTATCCTCCAGATCCATTCATTCCTATTGATGCAGTGCCTGTTAGGACTCTGGAGCTCTGTTAGCATAAGTAGATGAGCAACTGGATGAAATTTTCTTGGCATTTTGAATTGTGCAGTAGAAGTAAATAGGAATGCTTAGGATTTATTATTCCAGCCTGCAATATTTTTTGCCTACAGTAAAAATCTTTGAAATATCTATTTAAAGCATGTGTGGAGTTGACTGTTTCTTTGAAGTCTCCCTGATAGGTCATCACTGCATATTGCTTGGGCACTGTGGTTTCATTCTCTTCTATTTCTGGTTTTTCTTGTTTTTGTTTTTGTTCAGACTGTGTTGCCAGTTGATGAAAGTTTAACAGAATCCTTAGGAATCAGATCCAAATATGCTTCATTGCGGAAGGATGCACTACTGAAATCTGGTAAGCTGCCCTGGACTGTAACAAGTAAGCTTTAGGTGTCAATAAAAACTGATCTCTCCCTGTGTGCCTATGGCCCCAGGGCATTTCAGCAGATGTTTCATTTGAATAGGAACAGGCTGCTGATTGAGCAGTCCTTTGAGGGTCATACTAGAATAAATCATTTTATTGTATGCAGTATTCTGCATTGTAAAAACAGCAGAACAAACTTTTGCCATTAAGTTGACTATAATATTACATTTTCCATGCAATTTCATAGTCTGTTCCTAAGCAATTGTTTCGGGTGAGGAGAGAGACAGAGGAAATCAAGTTGCTTTAAAGAAAGAATCTTGCAGAAAGGTTAGTTTTCCAGCAAATGATTGCATGACAGAAAAATGCACAGTACATAGACAAAAAAAAAAAAAAAAGAAAAAGCATTTTAAAGGGAAAATATGTATTTAATTTAATTTTCTTAGCAGTGTAGTAAGTCATTTGGAGTGGAGCTTTTCCTTGAAGAATGGTCATTGCAGAATGACTATGCTTGCAAAAGGTAGACTGGTGCCTGGTTAAACCAAATCTTTACAACAGAGTGTTTCAGCATGCTAGTGAACTGAAACCATTTACTGTAAGAAAGAAGAGACTTTGTACACTTTTAAGTCAAACCCTATTCTTAAATAATATGGTTTTCATTCCTTAGTGTTTGGTGGTGCCATTTGCCGAATGTATCGTTTCCCAACCACTGATGGAAACCACTTGAGAATCTTGGAGCAGATGGCAGAGAGCATCCTGTCACTGCACATCCCTAGACAATTTGTGAAGCTGCTTCTAGAGGAAGATGCAGCAAGGTGAGTTTTGGGATGGTTTACATGTACAGTAATACAGCAGTGATGTGGCTGTTACTGAGTCACAAAGGCATAAATATATCTGTGTTAATGCACTGACTACTCAGTGAGATAAGAAATGGCTTTGAAGAGTAGTTTTGAATGGAAAACAAAACAGAATAAAGTAAAGCAAATAAAATGAAACACTGTAGTACAGTAACGACATTGCTTTATTTTAGGTGGTGGGAGGGAGAAGGAAAACATTTAGTAGGTTTGTTCTGAATTTGCTTCTTTTTGAAGCAGGCAACATACTCTTTTATGAGTGTTTCTTCCCATCATTTGTAGGCTGTGGTTTGCAAATCTAATGGTATATGTATTCTTTCTAAAGGCCAAGGTTGAAATGTTAAAGAATTTTAGCTGTGTTTTTGAGTATTGGGCTTTCATTTTGCCTGTGTTTGAATCCAGTCCTATAGACCTTAACTAAATCTGACCTTAATTAAAACTAACTAGTGCTCTCATTATTGTATAATAGGACATTTCGGTTCCTTTGGGATATTGTGAAATAAAATCATGGGTTAATCCCATTCATTGTAGGTATTTTCATATTTTGTGAAAAAACATAAACTCTCACGGGAAGATGGCAGAGACTTTTTGTAACACATGGACAAACTAACTGAGTTTCCGAACTTAACATTGATTCTTTTTTCTAATATTTTGTTTTTAGTGATGTGCATTTAGATTCTAGAAATTGAATGCTGTATCTTGTTCAGCTGTCCTACAACCTTGATGGACCAGGCTAGGGATATGCCATTGCACATTTAATCATGAGTTGTTTTTTACTTTGTATCTTTGTTTCTATACAGCTTTCCTCACAGTAGGTTTAAAAGCACTTACTCATTATGAGGTACAGCCATAATAACAAAGAGTTGGCAAGCTTGTCCATAAGATGCCATGTATGATGGATGTAGGTTAAGAACTTAAGGAGAATTTAGGGTGAATGAATAAAAAGGTGTGTCTTTCTGTATGACTGTAGACAGTGATGTTTGAGGCCTTGGCCATGAAATGTGACTGTTTAGAGGCTCTTGCTAAATAATGCAGAGATCTGTGTATGCCTGCTGTAAACAGGTACAGGTAATGACAGCCCAGGTGATTGTTAGTATGACCTTGTACATGTATATTGGGTGGTGTGGCTCAAAGGTAAGTAGACCTTTGTGTAATTACTGAGAAAGGCTCCCATGTCTCTTTTCAGTGAGGTGACCCTTAATAATGTGCACAATCACACTTTGTATTCATAGAGTCACTCAGATTTGACCAAGCACTCTCTTCTCTATTCTCAGTGCCATAGCCCAGAGGAATGACAGGCAGCTACACAAGCACAGCTGTTTCTGTCTTCACATCCTGGTGTCTTTTAAAATGTCCTTGGATAATCACAGCTGCTGTCTCTTAGATAAAACTCCTCTGGGCCAGAGCCCTTTGAAAGGAAACATCTAACTGGGGGGTGTGATATTTCGACTGCCTCGTTATTTATGGCATACATATTCCTTGCTGTCTTGACTCTATGGGACAAACAAGTAAACTTGAAGTGTTAAGCTGTGAATTTACTTCAGGAACTTCAGGAAGACTTCAGGGCTCAGATGCATGGCTGGTTTTGAGGAGGGAGTTTGACAAGGTAATCATAAAAGTATCTTATGCAGAAAGCAAGTTTTAAGATGAAATTGGAAGTGTCTGTATCTAGGTCACTGATAAATATACTTTACGCTCATGTCTGTTGACCAATCAATCTGATGTTTTTCTGGGAAGTTTAGTTCTTAATGGTAATATCCTAAGTACTGTGGAGTGGGAATTGTTTTGTGAAATGCTGTCTTAAATTATACACAGAAAATTGGTTAAAAACTATGGAATTAGGGATATTGAGAGAACTGCAAAAAGAAATGCTGGATCCTTTTGACAGATGACTGTTCTACCTTTTCGGAGGTAACATGCTGTTGAATTGTCTGCTGTTGACGTGTTTACCTTTTCCTCCTTCTTCCTTTATTCCAAATAATGCACTAATCCAAGAGGACAGTAATACAAACATGACAAGAAATACACTGAGTATTTTCTCAGCAGCACCGCTGGGGAACAGTATGTAACACAGAATTGTTGAAAAAAGTGTGACTGGAAACCTGGCACTTAGAGTACAAGGGAAAAGCCAGGGATTTTCCTGTTCATATCTGGGTATGTCCAGTCCTCCTTTATTCTACCCTGAGTGCCTAAAATCCTGGATCTCAGAGGAAGGCTTTGTGGGCTCATCTTCAGTCTCTCCAAACCCTTAATGCTTAATGCTTGCAGCCTCTCCTAACCCTTAATGCTTACACTTCTTAGGCTTTCCCTGACCTTGCAAACTCTTGTGTACATATCTTACCAGTGAATATACTCCTGGTACCTAACATCAGATAGATGCTAATATCCCACCTAATCTCTGTCACAGTTCTTAATTAAAGATCCACCACAGTTCAGTGAAGTGTCCTTAGAAGGTCCTCATTGTCCCAAGTCACCTGAAATGATGACAGTTCCCATCATTTACCAATCTGCATGTAGTTTGGGAGCTCCTGCAGAAAGGTGGGAAGCTCTGCTTTATGACCAACCCCTGAGGCTCCTGGGGGGTGTTCAGCCTGTGAGGAAGCAATTTACCTTGAAGTAGTGCTCAACCTGTGCTCTGAGATGTGCTTTGGGATGTGTGTTTGGAAGCTTTTCCAGTCTGGTGAGTAGCTCAGACATGGTAAATTGAGACCATGTCAGCTGAGGATGGTGCTCTGTTGATACAATGTAAAACTTGTTCTCGGTCAAGTGGACTATGGACATAAACACCTCTCTTTCCCTCCCCCTCATTCTCCCCATTTTCTTTTTTTCCCCCAGGGTTTGTGAACTAGAAGAATTGGGAGAATTGTCTCCTTGTTGGGAAAGCCTTCGTCGACAAATAGTCACACAGTACCAAACAATTATTTTAACTTACCAGGAAAATCTAACTGACCTGCACCAATATAAAGGTGATTTTTTTAATATAAAACATGATTCTTCTCTACTAGGATTGTTAATGCTTCTCAGAAATTGGGAACCCAGAATGTTTTATGATGAGTAAACAATGCTATTGTGTTTCTTGTCTTTATTAATATTTATTATGAGTTTGCTAATTACCTGGGAATATTTGTCTGTTCTCTTTGTTCTCTTATCTTACTCTAAAAGTAAAGGACAAATGTGAACAGTAACAGAAAGATTTTGTTTTGTTTTCTCTTTTTAATTTTCTCTGCTCTACTTTCTGTGCATAGCAAATGATGAATGGAGCTTCTTGAATCTTTTAGCATAGGCATAAGGAGAAGGGTTTTATGCTTACTTTTGTCTTGCATTTCTCAGGTCCTTCATTTAAAGCCAGTAGTTTGAAAGCTGATAAAAAATTGGAATTTGTTCCTACGAATTTACATATACAGAGAATGAGAGTCCAGGATGATGGAGGATCAGGTATTAGTTTCTCTTCACTTATCTTGTTACTTTTCTCTCCACCTTTTTTTATTTCCATCCTCAACTATACAGCCAAGTTCCTACAAACTACTGTAGTAGTGCTACTTGGCATTTTTGTAGCACCTTCTATTCTCAGATTTCAGATCTCCTTGTAAAAGAAGAGATGGAAGTATAATTATTGCTATTCTACAGATGGCAAAACTAGGTTCTGGAGTTAACTGAACTCTAGGTGGCACAAGTCAGCCTTTGTACTAGGGTTGGATTAAGCTGCTGTGTCCCTTCCAGACATTTTGAATTGCAGTAAAAAAAAGTTCTGACTTGTTAAGCTTGTGTGATTTTTCTTCAGAATCAATATGTATGGTTATACAAAATCAGTTTTTATCACGTCAAGCTTGTTTCATCATAAATAACTTAGGTTTTCCTTTCTTTTAACTGTAATTCCCTGTGACCATGGACACACACCTGTCTCACCTGTCCGTGTGAGGGATTCAAGTAGTGGCAAGCTTTATATGCAGAGCAGTGTTCAAGACTTCTTTTTCATTGTCAATCTTCTAGATTAAGAAACAGAGGACCTGCATTCATGTATTGGTCTTTCACCTGAAAAAGTGGTTGATGGATTTCCAGGGCCTCTAGAACAACTCAGTTTTCCATGTCTTTCAAACCATAGCAAAGTTTTCCAGAAATTACTTTCAGAAAAGCTTTTGAACGTACACAATTGTTTGTTTACATTAAAGATGGCAGGTTTTCATTTGTAAGTCCTTTTTGTCCATCCCAGATCAGAACTACGACATAGTCACCATAGGAGCACCAGCAGCTCATTGTCAAGGTTTTAAATCGGGTGGTTTGCGGAAAAAGCTGCATAAATTTGAAGAGGCAAAGAAACAGTAAGTAGAAATACTATTGTGTGAGCTGTTATTGTGCCTTTTTACCCTGGTCCATGCTCAGTTATTTGGCAAATCATTCCATTCTGTTTTTATTTCATTCAATAGTACTACTATATAATATTTTGTATTGAAGATTTTTCTGTGGGGTTTTTTTTCCAAAGAAGGAGAGGAAAAACAGTTTCCTTCTTATATTACTGTATTTATTTGTTTACTGATGGGCTCTAAGAGTTTTTTTATGAACACTTTTAATTTTTCTGAATATTTATTGATTCATTTAATTTAGCCATTTTAGGTGTTGAGTTTAGGTTCTGCCTAATTGTGGGTCAGAACATTTGTCTGCTGAACCTCCTCAGCTGCACTACATCATGCTTCAACCCATTATTTTCAGGAGGCTTTCACCCCTCTCATAGCTTCAGGGTCCTGTTGCTGAACTCTCTTTGGTAGGAACCTGCTGTGCCTGATTGGTAAATTCCTTGTTGACAAAGTGGGTTTAGTTCTGAAAGTATCGCTGGAGGCCTTCCTGCATTTTCTAAAGGTTTATGCACAGATTGGGCTTCTGAATTTGGCCTCTGCCCTACAGGCAGGATACTTGATGCCCATGGTTCTGTCTGCAGGGACTGCCTGAGGGGTGACCTCTGTAGAAGTGTGGATATATGATCTAGAGGAAGGTGCAGAAGCTGGGAAGGTCACATTTCCTAACATGGCACCCACTCCAGCTCCCAGAGAAGGGAGAGTGCTGCAGGGTCTGCATTGTTTCTGCTACTGCATGGAGCATTTAAGATACAAGAGCAGCAGGACAAGGAGTCGTTGTAGCCAGGGAAAAGGAGACCTTGATAATGCCCTTCCAAAGAAAGGATTAGTAGGATTTGGAGCTGATAGGTGGAGGGAATGACGTGGGAATCAACTGCAGAATTAATTTTGGCAGTAGAGAAATGAATAGCAGCGTCTTGTGAATGTCAGTCAGATATGTACTGATAAAAAAGATTGTTGCAAAAATACCTAGTGTAATTATTCAGGCTGACAGAGAGCACTAGGATAGAACTAGAGGAAACTGTAAACTTGGGAACACTGGTATGCCAGGCTCACCCTTTCTGTTCCTTTGATACCACTATTGCTTTTTGAAATAACCTCCTTCTGTCAGCATAGCTGCTGAAGTGGCTCTTACTCCTGCAGTAGCTAATTTCCCACATGGATTTGTTGTTTTTCCTCTCACTCAATAATTAAGTTGGTTGGTTGGTTGGTTTAATTTCTATCCAGTACTTTTCCTCTAAGCTTTTCAGAACTGTTCCTTCTGGGTCTATGAAAAGTGCAGGTTCAACATTTGAAGTACAACTCTCATTTTAAGTACATCTGTGTTATCAAAAAAGCCAGTATAGTAGAACTGAGATCTATCTCCTCAGTTTCACTGTTACATTCAATTCCTTCTTTCATTGGCATAACTGTGCTTGGTGCATTCACAGCATTTCCCCAGATCAACTCATGGTCATCTGGCAATCTGTGGTTTTTTGCTTACAAATTCATGTACCCACCTTATTGAAAAAATTACTCAAATAAGTTATTTCCCCAATCATACTTTGTTTTGTTTCTGCTTTTGGTATTTGCTAACAATCTGCTAATTTTATTTTGGTTTTTTGTTTTTGTAGCAGTTATGAGGAGTGTTGGTGAGTTTTCTGTTTCTGAGAGTTCTATAGTGGGTTTCTGTTCTCTGGGTTGTTTTATTTTCCTTTTCTTTGGCAAGGATCTGGTGTGTTTTAAAGTGTGCAGGGCTTTTTAATGTCATGCATCATGGCATCCCTAATTGTGTTCTAAGTAATTGTAGCTGCTTTGTAGACCATGATGTGTGAATGAATTTCATTTCATCTGCAATGTTTGTTTGCAATGAACAGCTAGCTTCCTGGTTCTCTATAATCATAAGAAATTAAAAAACTGAAAATCAGAACACAAGGATTTTATATATTTTCCTGCATTATTTCCAATGAAAACTATTTGGAATGAGAAACTTTTTTGCCTGTGATGGAAGATAATTAAGATGATTTTATATATTTTAAAACCTTAACAATTGCAGATTTGGCACGGTGTATATTTTTGTAATCCAGTTATTTAAACATTTTCACATAATATTTTTCCTCATTTTGTGGTCTTCAAAACTATCAAAAGCAGACACTACTGGCTGGTTCAAAAATGCAGAAGTTCTGCTCTAAATTACTCTTATTAATGTTGAACCCCAATTCACTGAGAGTTTTAAGTCTGTGTTACAGTTTGCTAGTATAATACAATGAGAGCTGTTCATTTGAAAAAGCAATTGCAGGTTGGAAAGTAAGTATATGTGAACTTTACACCATAATTTTTTCCTCCAATCATCCTAGCAAATGTTTATGATTAAAAATATAATAATTCTAAATCAAATCTCAATATGCTGCATGGCCTTTTCTGCCAACTATGTCTTTATGCATGTTAACCACACTGTTGTGGAAAGAAATTGCTCAGAGGAATTGTCACTAAGATCACCAGTCACTAGAAAGCACAAAACAAGAGCAGGGAAAGCCCTAAAAATTGAGATTAATTTGCTGTATGGCATAGCAGTACTGGGGAGTGGTTGTTCTCTGCCCCACTCGGGTGGGTGACCAGAGCTCAAACAAAGAAACTCTTTCAAGAATCATTTCTGAGTTACATCCTTTGTAAACAAATCCCTCATCTTTCTTTGGTAATGGTGCTCAGGCAGACACTGGCATTAGGCTTCTCCCTTGCCTTAATATACATTAAGGGACAAGAATTGGAATTGTGGCATGATTTTGAAGTGTGCCCCACACAACCCTTGTGTCCTGCCTCACAGATACGCTGCAGAAATGATCAGCATTGCTCTGAGGGTAGCAGAGGAGTTCACACCCCTTGGAGGTCATGAAATTGTAACCTCTCTGTGTGCCTGTCTCCATTTAACAGTGCTGAGATCAGTGCAAACAGTAGGTTCTTCTGTGCTCTACTATGCTGAAACCATTCATGACTGAAAAAAAATAATTAAAGTAAGACAATTGGTGTCCCCTCATGCTTGATGCCATGCCGTGAATGGGCATCACACTTGACACAGCTGAAGATGATGTAAAGGCCTGGTCTGTGGTCCCTTTCCTACTGGGAAGGAAGAACCCAGCATTTGGCTTGATAAAAGGAGTAGTGGTCAGTTGGTTACAAATAATTAACTAAGAGCACAGCTTCAGCTTTGAGTAATTTTCTAAGTTAAAAGGCAGCTTTTGTGAATGTCTCTTTCATGTGGGATCAAATTACCCTTTGGAAGTGTTTTTCTTTCTCCAGCAGTTGTAAAACATCTGTCTTGGATCGGATAAGCAACTTCTGTAGACATCTAAACTTAAAAGGGCATAAACTGTTCTCCACTGTCAAATAAGCAGTCTTAGTGGAGCTGCATTATCCCCATATAAAGATATGTTTGTCCCTAGTTTAGTATATTAAGTGTGTGCTAACAGAAACTACATGAAGAACAGTGTCCTTGGATTAGCCTGAAGATGCATGTTGATTTTTTACATATCATAAAATTGCTTTTTCTGGTGTAACTTGATTCTGGTCTGCAATAGAGGAAATTAAGTACTAGTAGAAGGATTTTTTTGTTAATACGAGTCTTTACATTATGGATCTGGGTGGCATTTCTGTGTTAGAAGGAGCACAGATTTTCTGTTCATCATGTTAGTAGATATGTGATAAAACATGTTTATAAACAAGGCCTCAGTGAAGTATCTGTGTTGTAAGGAGAGGGAGAATAGAGCAAGATGTCTCTGCAAACAGTGGTTCTGTATCTGATGACAAAATCTGTCACCCACATTCTCCTCAGCAAAACTGTCCCTCTGGTGTACAAACTCTGCCCACAGCCCCTTGGTATTAGGCATTAGTAAATCTGCACCTGAATGCTTTCAGTAGAGGCAGAGAAGTCTCTAGGGTCATGTTCCTGCTGTGCAATTACCCACTGGACTTTCACTGTTGATCACTAGTTTAGGTAAATTTTTGTTGTCTGCCATTAATCCCCCAGCATGCCATTGTAATGTGTGTACCTTTAGATCAATTTCCTCCCTAAAGTCAATCTTTCTTTTTCAGCACTTCAACAGGTTCCCAGTCTATAATATACATTCCACAGGACATTGTTAGAGCAAAGGAAATTATTGCACAAATCAACACCCTGAAAACTCAAGTCAGTTACTATGCAGAAAGGCTCTCACGAGCTGCCAAGGATAGATCAGCTAATGGCCTTGAAAGAACACTTGCCATCCTAGCAGATAAGGTAGGAGAATAATTCATTTCTCTGCTGAAGCATAGTGCATTTTTTTTTCTGTCTGTACCTTTAGTAGATTTTCTTGAAACATCTGGTTTACCTTTTTCAGTAATGTGTTGTGACAAGCACAGTCCTGAGAAAAAAGTTGTATCAGCCTTTAAAAGTTCCTGTTTTTATTTGCATTGTCTCCTACTTTTGACACTCCTGCCTTCACCTCCTCTTAAAAGTGCAGTGGAGAGCAATGTCCTCTGATTCTCTCTATTCATTCATCATACTGCAGTAATGTGCACTCTTCACTTTCCTTTAAGTCTTTTTCTCCATAACCACCTGGAATTTTTTAATGTTCTGAGTCATCTGTCAAGCAGGAGCAGCTGTGTGAAAGTTAATGAAACAATTCTGTATTTTTCCACTGGTGAAATAAGGAATAATGGTGACACAGCCTTTGCTTGAATTATAGTGAAGTAAGCCAGTTGTTTCTTGATGTGTGGTAACTGGGCCCACAGCTGAACACAATCTTACAGGGTGCAAAATCCCAAATACAGTTTTACTGACCTCTTCTGTCCTTGAAGCAGATCTGAAGGTTCTAAACAGCAGTGGCAAATCATCTTGCCATAAATTGTCTCAGTGGAAGGGATGTGTATGCAACTTTGCATAATGGGACCTCATGTAAATGTATTATCTATTATAATACTAATTTCTAAATTAGTACAGTGTATAACTGATCTGTGGGATTTTCTACAACTGGATTATGTGTATATGTAACATATTAATGTCTTGTTTGCTTTTTAGAAGACATAGAGGCCACATAGTTTTCATATTCATGTGGCTTACAGAAATCCTTTAATACAACACAGCTAAATAAGACAGGCAGCAAATTGTGATGATGTCATACCTTCAGCCCTCCTCTTAAGTCTTGTTATGATTTTGGACAGGATGATGGGAGTGTAGCCTGATCCTGGTATGGCTACTGTTGTGTGGGATATCGAAACCATTTAGTATAGAATACAGTGAGTTGGAAAGGAGTAATCAGGATCATTCTGGTCCTGCACCCCCAGACTCACACCATGTGCCCGAGAGCATTGTCCAAACATTTCTTGAACTCTGTCAGGCTTGGTGCTGTGACCACTTCCCTGGGGAGCCTGTTCCAATGCTGAAACACTGCACATGTTCTAAGCTTTCATCAAATGGAGAATGAAGTGCAAATAAAGATGAATTGCACATTCCTTAGTGAAATTTTCAACAATTACCAAACTAATACAGTAGTACCGACTTGGAAAAGGTATCACTTGTGGTTTAGGATCTTATACTATTTTTTAAGGTCATTCTGTAAAGGTATTCTAAAAATACCTTCAAGCAATAGTTTCTTTTACAGAGTACTACTAATTTCTTTCTTTCTTGAAAAAAATACAGTAACAGAATAATGCAGAGTTTTCAAAATGTGGAGGTTTATTGCTTTTCAGACTCGGCAACTTGTCACAGTCTGTGACTGCAAGCTGTTGGCAAATTCAATACATGGACTAAATGCAGCAAGGCCAGACTATATAGCTTCAAAAGCATCTCCAACCTCTGGAGAAGGGGAACAAGTGATGCTAAGGAATGATCAAGATACACTTGTGGCCAGATGGACGGGAAGAAATAGCCGATCTTCTCTGCAGGTGGACTGGCATGAAGAAGAATGGGTATGTGTACACAGTGGAGTGATGAATCCTTTGTTCTTTTGACTTTCTTTTTAAATCAGCTCTGTAGCTGCTCACCAGATATGCACAGGATGAGTATATAAGAGATATTGGTCAGCTAGCAAAGATGCTGTCTCTGTTCTGTAGGCAGTGTCTCCTTGGCATGGGAATACAAGCAGGCTTTAATAAATATTTCTGGGTCTTCTAAACAGTGGAAATTTTTACAGTAATAATAATAATTTTGCAGAAATTCTCCCAAGCTAATAAAGTCCTTTTTTCCACACCCGAGATGAAAGAAGAAGTTAAACTCTTCAGGTCTTGCTTCCAAGGTTGTTTATTTTATCTTATCTAGAACATTCTTTCCCTGACCTGCTGAGCTCCTTCCAGCAAGACAGTCGAAGGCATTCTCTACGCCCTTGAGGCGGTCTTAATCTTTTATACTAAAAACTACATTTACATTATTTACAATTACTTTCCAATACCTATCACCTATGTCAGACAGTTAGTTTCTACTCTAAACCAATCGCCCGTGTCACCATCACAGCAGAAATGGAGAAGGTGAAGAAGAAGGAAGAAACCTAAAAAACCACGAGGTTCCTCCATCTTGGCCTCACACACCCCCATGTACTAAAACCCAAAATCTACTTTTTCACCCTGTGACAAACTTAATACTACTCTATTTAAATTCTTGTGACCTGTAATTCTTCTTTTAAAGCTGGCAATCGTTCCCATGGGCTAAAATCCAAATCACAGGTGTTTTGGGCTGTTCTGGGCTCTGTGTCAAAGTCTCTGAGCCCCCTGCCTGGGTCTCGGCACCTTAAGTGCAGCCAGAGATGAATCTTGTGTTCCTACATAGGTGCATAGCATTTTTAATGTGAGGTCCAAGGGAAAGTAAACCGCTTTTAAAGTGAAAAATTGACCATACTACAATGGGCTTCTGCATTCTCCCAAATAGAGTATATTTTGTAGGTACTAGCTATGGAGTTTAGCCTTCCTCTTACAAAAATTTCCCTGTAACTGTTTAGAACTTGCAGTCGATCACTGTTTTGATTATGAACAGCATTTTAAAACTGTTTGCACCAAGTATTTAAATGGTTTTTCCCTGCCACACTGCCAATCAAAATGGGAATCGGACTGTGTAAATTCTGTCATTGTGTTAAATAAACAGAAGTTAACTAAATCTCACAAATAGTCATGATTGATTAAAGCAATTATTAATATTATGAAGTACCAATTTTTAAAAGAGATTCGATTCATTTTGGAAACAGATCCTTGCTAATTGTAATTATTTTGGCATATTTTGACTTACAGTCAAAGTCACAGTAATAAGACACAAATAAAGCTATTTCAGTATTTAGACATTACTATAATACAGTAATTTTATCTTTTGTTCACAGAGTTACGGAGAAAAAAAGAGATATGTGATTGTATGCAATTATTATGTCAAACATGAATTTCAAGAGTAAACAATAGTGCCAGCTAGAAATTGGAATAATAGTGCAGGAAGAAGAACTTAAAATTGTTTGGCAAGCTTACAGAGAAAATAGCTTTGCAATTTACCACATAAATTGTGCCACTCACTACATATTGTTGACATCTTGGTGGATGCTACTTATGTATCCATAGTTTGTGTGTGCACACATGTAACCACAATAGCCCAGAGGAAACTTTGCAGAGGAATTGTGACTACAATCCTAGGAGGAAATACATCACCAAGGAATTTGTTACCCAACGTCTCTTTTGGTTTTAAACTGACAAAGAAATGTTTTCTTTTAAGGAGAAAGTTTGGTTGAATGTTGACAAAAGTCTGGAGTGTATCATACAGCGAGTGGACAAACTCCTCCAGAAGGAGCGCCTGCAGAGTGACAGCTGTGAAGATGTTTTCCAGTGTGACGTCAGCAGTACCAGTAAGAAAGGTAATCGGGACAGTCGTGCCTACTGGATAAATCCAGAAGAGTTAAATGAGACCTCATCATCCTCACCACCTTCATCATCCTCACCACCATCTTCATCCACACCGTCCTGTGCATGCCATTCCCTCAAGACAAGTGCGTATGCCAGACACTGCTTCTCACTGCTGCTCTCTTCCTGTGTGCTGGCATCATTCCTGAGCCTCCCTCACAGCCCTCCATGTGTTTTCAGCTCAGTGGTGGTGTTAAGCAGTGATGTCAGGCACAAAGAGCTGTTGGTGTACTGGAGCTGCTAAGCCCATTACTGATTTTGAAATCCTGGTCCCACTGAAATCGTTGCCAAATCCATTGATGGCAGTGGCACTTGGTTTTCACTCTGTGTGATTTAAGCTGGTAAAACAGTTGTATGGGTTATCACATGACAGACACCACCTCTGATAGCTTTCCTGTTGGCTTCAGCTTCTTTGCAGCAATCAAAGCTTATTGCAGGTAATTGAAACATAAGAGAAATGCAGGCACTACTGAAAAATTGATGGTCCCAGCTGGACTGCTAAAGCATGGCAGAGGACCCCAAGCAGTCTCATTAGACTGAGCTGAATGTAGATGAACCTAACAGAGTTCAAAGCAAATTTTAGCCCAAATTGTGGTGCTGAGGCACTCAATTATTTAGACTTCTTGTAGCTGGAATGTAGGAATTGGCAGTGCAAGCTCTTAGTTGAATAATCCATTCAAAATTAAAGCTCAAGTGGGTGCTGTATTGAACCCAATGTAAAGTTGTGAGCAGGTGAATGAGATATATCCTTATCAATTTAGATTGACAGTTTGGCAGCTGTGCATTAAATTTCAGGGTTATTTTATTTACTTATGTGCTTACTTATTCTCACGTTCTTTGCATGTGGTCACTGTGATTTGGCCACTTAACAGCACGGGTGGGCAAAGTGAAGCTCTAAAAAGACTGATCTGTGTTCTCATTTCCTTTGTCCTGTTCTGTCTTATCGTTTGATGGCCCTTTGTCCCTTATGTGTGTCTGTGACTTCATGTCCATCACATTGTTAGTATTGCAGTGGAAGGCAGTGCCTTAAGAAAAAAAAGGCAAAAAGGAAGTGAAAATAAATGTTAATATATTTTTGTGTAGCTTTGCATGTTACCTGTAGTTTATTTGGTATCTCAGACAACCGTGTTTTTCTAGATTACTAGAATACTGACATTTTTGTGTATTATTAAAAATAGGAGAGTAGGTTCTTGTTTCATTAATCTTTGACTAAATTTGTTTTACAAGTTTGATACCTATAAATGTTTTTGTTTGCCAGCTAGTTTACATGAAATTTTATATGTATTTACATGTAAGTTTAATCAGTAACCTTCAATGCACATTCATATAAATGATTAAATGTCGTGGATTTTTAGTATTAAAAATTCACAGGAAAGATCTATGTTGAGTGTTATTAGAAGCTTTTCCTGAGACAATTCGGTGCTGAAAACACCTTAGAACAGTATTTTTCTACCATTTTCAGTGGGTCTTTCACTCTACTCTGGATCTTGACACACAATATAAAATTGGAATGGGTTTTGTGACCCTACCGAAGATTTTGTTAGTGCAAAGAATTTCTGTAACTTATCTCTGCTGTCCCTCCAAAGTAGGAAAAAAAAAATCCTTCTGTTTAACTGATAGAATCTGGGGCAGAATTGAAGGAAATAGAAGATTCTTTCTCTAAGTTCAGAATCACAACATTTTTTGTTTTGTGTATTCAAAGAATTAAAGTTTTTTCCTGTCAGTAATTCTGAGTTTTGAATAAATGAGCAGAGAGCAGACAGAAATTTTTTGGAAAGCAGTATAAGAACCAGCCAAGCAAGATAGTTCCAGAATCGGTAAGAGAGGGACAGTAAACTTTTATTGAAGGACTTTGGAGGATCTCTCCCGAAATGAATGTTTGTGAAAGAAAATACTGCCTGAAATAGTAGAAGGGAAACTTAAAAAAATATTTTCAAATGTACTTAGGTTATAGGCTTAGATATGTATTACTAAAATCGCATGGGGACGTACAGTTTCTTTAGTGACCATGATGTATTTTCATGTACTGAGAGGTTTTTTCTGATTATCTAGCTGAGATGATTGTCCTCCTGCACACTATTGAATTTTATATTTTCTGGTTTTAGGTTCAGGTTTGTAATTCATTGACAAGTGAATCTAGACATGACAAAACAGAAGCTTAAATCCTGTTAGCTTAGTAAATTACTTTTCATTAATACAGGACTTGCTATAACAGGGTATGTGTTTTTTTACTGTTAGCATTGACCTGTCATATGTTTTCATCTGGCAGCTTGACTCTCCCACTGAAGTGAGTATGGAATACTCACAGATTTCACTGGTGGGGTTTCAGCCCTTAATATACATTCTAATGTTTCTGTTAGTTGTCTCAGAAATTGTGTAACAGAATTTTGACTAAGGTAGCAAAGTACTGAGTTTTTTATTACTCTTGCATTGTGGGTGCCTTAATGTCATTTTCTGTTAAGTGCATTGAACTTACTGCTGGTCTTTTGCTCTTCTGTTTAGCAGCCTTACTGCCAGCTTAACCTATAGTTGCAGTAAACCAGTGGTTCTCAAATTGTGCCCTGTGGATCACTGGGGATTGACAGTGCCCTTGCTGGTAATCCACAGCGAGCCTCTGAGCTAGCAGGTACTGGCTTTCCTCCCAGTCCCCATCCAGGTGTTCCTCTGAACAATGGAGTGGAGGCGACAGCCCGTGCCCTGGATGCCTGTGGGCAAAAAAGTATTTCTGCTGAGCTCCTCTTCACTCTGTGAAAATGTTTGAGAACCCTGGCACTGAGCATTTGAGTTGCTTGTATTTAGACTGTGTTGCTGCTCCTTAATCATGCATGTTGCCCCTCCATTTCTGTGCAGATTGCAGCCCTACTCCGGAAGAATCTGCCCCAGGTATGTGCATTCATGGCTTTTGCTTCTTCTGAAAACTGCAGGGGTTTGTTCACAGTTAACTGAGCAGGTGCCTTGCTTTGAGATGGACCATTTTGAAATGGCAATGCTTTACAACACCACGTGAGTTACCTAAGCTGTTGGGAAGTTATTATTTCCTAAGAGTGCAGGGGGTATCTGGTCATTTTCCATATCTGGATATGGAAGAGCACTTGTTTATGGCCTTTTTGGTTTCTCCAGTTGATGTGTTTTAGCAAACTGATGTAGATGACAATGGTTTGAGGCCTGTTCCAAATGTCATTGAAGTTTGTGGAGTTTGGACATTTCAGACATGCCCTTTCACACGGGCTGTTGAGCTGGTCTTTCTGAATGAGAAGTTGAGCAGTACAGGGAGGAGTCAACAAGGCTGATGGAAAATGTTCTGGGTGCACACCAAGTAGTATTGGGGATTGCAAGTCTCATGTTTCAGGACATGAAATGTAGGAATCTCATCCCAGTGTTAACCTTCTTTCTTCTGTTTTTGTCCCTCTCCACTTAATATGAAAATACCAAAATGTCTTTTCAAGGCCTTGGAGAATAGCTGTTTTTGTAATTTTTTTATTGCTCTGGAGAAGGAAGACCCTTACAGCGAAAAAAGCAAGAACTTTTCCCACATGATGTTACATCCTACAATCTTTATGTGTTTGGTTCTCTTACTAAGACATTATTTTTTAATTAAATAGTCAGTAGTATGCAGTCAGCAAAAGTTCACTATGTGAACTCATTGGCCTTCCCAACACCCTTACCATGTTCCAACCTAATTTGAGACTGGGAATGCAATTCTTTTTATTAGTGTTTTCTGTTAATAACAACTGCTATTGACTAAAAAATAAAAGAACACAGGTGACACCTCTTGAGAATAGGTAGCAAAAATAATTTAGAACTTTGTGGACTGACAAGGGTTTGATTTTTCATGGCCAGAATTTAAAACCAAGAGAGAATACACAACACAGAGGATTTTTACTCACTACCCCAGATGAATCCCTGCATTGTATGTGAAGGTTGTGAGAAAAACTCTTCTAATAATTACATTATCTTCACCAGTGTATTGCCAAGGATAAACATATCTTTCAAATGAGGTGCTATCAGACACACTACTGTTTCTAATCTTGGTTGAGTTAGTAACTATATACATATATGTACATACAGTCAATGAGATGATGATGTGCTGGGAGATATTTTCAGTTCTTGTTGTTCTCATTTGCTTAAAAAAAAAAGCTCTTAAATACAGTAAGTGAAGCACTGTTAGTATAATCTGTATTTTGCTTTCTAAGTGTTCACAAGGCCATGTTATGGCATCTGACTAATTTTGAGATAAAATATTTAATAGAATTTAAAAGACAAGCTGCTATTCTTTGTTTTTTTGATGTTTCCTGCTTTTTTTTAAGGCAATGAAACAGAGTCAAACAACTTCCCCTTTGTGTAATTTGTTAGGTTATCTATCTACCACAGAGAACAAAAGCCAAAAGGAAAGTTCTGTTAATCTTGCCAGATATGTTTCTGTTAGCAGACTTCCAGAATTCCCCTCTTTGGCTGGTTATTAAAGGAAATTTTATTATTACTGACTTAGTTCTGCCTTAGTCAAAATCCCAAACAATTCCCTTTCAGAGGCTTTAAGTGCAAGTTCTGGTTTTTACGTTGCCTTGTTCCTACAGCCAGCTGGGGTGGGAGCTGTGTGTGTGCTGTTTGAGAGTTAAAAAATAAAACATATTGTCCTGCCCTTTAAAAAGAGAAGGACTTGGACAACTCAGTTTCACTTCTGTGCTCCCTGTGCAAGACCTTGAACAGAATCCCTCTGGGTCATATCTTGTGTGTTTCATTGGAAGAAAAGCTCCAAAGTACTTCCAATAATCTGTATGACTCCCATCTAAATCACTATGTCATGTATTTTTTGTTATCTAGCTGAAAGCCTCTTAAACTTTTCAGGAGACAGGAAACACTTAAAGATTACCTACATTAATTCCTCACCTCACACATTATTATTCTTAGCTGCAAATAGGAGATGAGCATCATCTTGCCTCACTGAGGTGCAATAAGGATCAGTAAGGTTGTGAGGCAGTTGAATGATATACCTATGAGCCTAGAGATTCAAAAGGCAGGATATTTGGGAGGAATCTCCTTGACAGAAATGGCTAGCAGATGGTCACTATTTCTGTAATACAATGGACTTCCTACTGTCTGTCTGTGTATGTGCAGTGAAAGGATTGGTTTGACCATGAACATGCAGTTATATACACTTCTGTATATAGTCATTCATGTTTCTGTTATGATTTCCAAATCAGCTGTTGTACAGCCTGTTGTGTGGGTGCAAATTCTGGTAACTTTTACATGGTCTGGAAAGTCATAACAGCTTTACAGAGTAAAATTCTCCATATATTCCTCATGCATTAACCACACTCTAAGCTTACCTAATTATTGTTAAGCAAGGAATAACCATCCAGCCAAAATAAAATGAGTTCTAAATGAGAATTATCAACAACTTTGACTTGCAACAGGAAGTTTCTTCCTATGTGTGTTTGTTTCAAATAAAGTTCTTCCACTGCTACTAATTTTGTTTTTTTTCTTCCAACCAGGTGAATGGAGTGAAGCTCTTTATCCCTTGCTGACCACACTCACTGACTGTGTAGCCATGATGAGCGACAAGGCAAAGAAAGCCATGGTCTTTTTATTAATGCAGGACAGTGCCCCAACAATAGGGCTCTGCCTGAGCCTTCAGTACCGCAGGGATGTTGTCTTCTGCCAGACTGTAAGCAAGCAAATATGCATGATTTGATTTCACTTCCACATTTGGTGGGGTTTCTATGAAATACGAAAGATTACTCTTTCTAGAATTTTTCTCTTCCCAGGTTTGACATTGATATCCCCTCACAAGCTGTGCTATCCTGTCCTTATTGATTACTTACTTGCATTTGACAATACGTAAATTAGGTGTTCCCTTGGATATACATTCACTGTTGAAAAGAAAAATTTCTCCAGAACTAGTGAAAATATACTGTTGTATTCAGAAACAACCTTTTCCTCCCAATGCCACCAAGCCAAATCAGAAGTAAGATGTGAAAGAGGAGGACAAAAAGGTCTGTGAGTCGCAGGTGTACTCCCTCAGTTACCTTTTGTTGTTTTCTGTATTGAGAAACCCAGCAGGACATATGGTACCAAAGGAGAGAAGTCCTGCTGTGGGAAGAGAAATGAGTTCTGGGTTTTTTTTCCCAGAAGTTCTGTTTATCCATCATGATCAGAACTTTATTCTCTTCTGTTTAATTCTATAACAAAGTCATACACCTGTGTACATAGTATATGGCCACCACCTGGGAAATTCCTTTGTTGACAATGAATTAAGACTACTATTAACCTTAGCTAATAGTACTAACCTTAGTACTGGATCTTCAGGATCTTGTTCTGAGTATCTTGTAACACTAGAGTTGAAATCTGCAAAATGCACACAGACACTGCATTTTTAAGCTTTCTCAAATGTCATTTTTGAAAACCAGTAATTTATTCATACTATCAAAATTCTTGGCCTGGAACTAGCTGTGTTGCTTTTCTGTCTAAAACGAAAACAATTCTCTAAGGAGCAACTTCTGTAATTCATAAGTTGTAGACCCTACCACAAGTGATCGTGTTCAGAAAACAAAAAGGTGTGAGATCTACAGCAGCCCCGTTTTGAGACAGCTTGTGAGAAGAAGGCAGCGTGCCCTGAATCTGATTTTAGGAATATTTTGGGTTTTCGTTGTTGGTTGCTTGTCTTCAGCTGCAAGGAAAAGAAGATGTTTAAGGGAAAAGAGCATCTGTTTGACAGATTTTATTGCACCTCTTATACATGCTATCATTTTTGTTTGGGACTGAAGAGCCTTTTTAATTTTGAATCATTTCATTCTTGTCTGTTTCCTTTCTCACAGCTGACAGCTCTCATTTGTGGTTTCATTATCAAACTGAGGAACTGCCTGCATGATGATGGATTTCTAAGACAACTCTACACCATTGGCTTGCTGGCACAGTTTGAGAGCCTGCTGAGCACTTATGGTAAAGGCACAGGGCCAGGGGGTGGGATTAACTGTTGAGTCAGCAAATTCTGCATTTAATTGGCTACAGCAGGATCTGAGTGTTTGGGACAGTCTGCAGCTCAGCTACAAAATTATTTTGAAAACTAAAATACAAAACTAGATTATAGCTGGAGTACTTAATTATCTAACAACTCTGAATTTCTTCGCACTTACTTGAATTGCTTCTAAAAGATAAAGTGTGCTTATTTTATAATAGAATGTCAAAGGTTATAAAAGACTGAAACATTTCAGTGTGGTCTTTGGGTTTTTTTTCAGAAAATAATTGGATGAAAGTTCTGGTAAGCTGGAAGAAACTGTGCCCAAAATACACTTCTTAAATTTTCTTGAAACTTCTGTAGTCTTGCAGCACAATGTGAGACTGAAGAGAGAATATAAAAAGGGAAAGAGTACTTCACTCAGAAGTGTTTCACTCCTGTGTCTCAAAAGCTGTCTAAATGCTGGTTAGGAAATGCTTTACCAGACAAATCCAGAATAGCTTGTAACTGCTGCAGTGCAAAGGATATCATGGCTGACAATGCTGAGAGCTAATTAGCATCATCTAACTTGGAAAATCAGCATATAAACTACTTAAAGAACAGTAGTCTGGACTGTTCTAGATAACTGATAACTTTCTAAACTTGCTGAACTCAAAAACATCAGCCATGACATTGTCTGTAGGTCAAGGGGAAGGTTTGGGCTGCAGCACTACTTCATCTGTGGGACTTCTTCATGGAGTGATGGCTACTGTTGTCATCAAATTGACAAAGGGAAGTTGTGCATAGCAAGTAATTACAATTCACTTTTTTCCTTTTGGATTTAGGTGAGGAGCTGGCAATGCTGGAGGACATGAGTTTGGGAATCATGGACTTGAGGAATGTGACCTTTAAAGTAACTCAGGCTACATCAAATACATCTACTGACATGCTGCCAGTCATCACTGGAAATCGGTAAAAAACAATAAATATACTTCACTCTTGATGAGTGGGAACATGCCAAAGTTTGGCTTTTTCTACACAAGTTGTAGAAGAACTGCAGTATTAATGAGCAAAGCAAAATCTGCTATTGTCAGGAGATTGGCAGATCTGAGTGTCCATGAGGATATAAATGCAACATGACAGGTTGCTGCAGGTTTGTTTTTGAACTAGAATAGATTTTTTGACTAGAAGCAAGTTCTGGCAGTTCCTTGGATTCAGTTTTGACTGATGGTTGCTTTTTATTGGTTATATTACGTTCTGGGTGTTACCCTTCTTTAGATAAGTAACACATTCTTGGAACACAGCTTTTTGATCCTTATGTCCAACAGCTGTTTATTTCTTTTCAGTGATGGATTTAACGTGAGGATCCCTCTGCCAAGCGCCTTGTTTGATTTGCTGCCGCGTGAGATTCAAAGTGGAATGTTACTGAGGGTTCAGCCTGTTCTTTTCAATGTGGGGATCAATGAGCAGCAAACCCTAGCAGAGAAGTAGGTATCCAGTCAGGCAAGCTCAGCCTCACTGGCAGTTCAGCAATGGAACTAGGTTGATGTGGAATTGCACTCTAGCATAACTAACAGCCATTCAGTTCCTCCAATCCAGGAACATGGGGACACTGTTCTAAATTAATCTGCCAAAGGCCAAACAAAAGGGGGTCCTTCTTTATGTGCCACCTGACCTCGTGGGTTTGAGACTAGAGCTGGTTTACGTGGTTCAGATGTGAATTTACAATGGGAGATCTATCAAGGGCTGTTTCACACACAGGTGCTCCTTGTGACTGAAGATCTCTGTGAGTGACAGATCACTAGAGACTGAGGTCACTCTGGGTATTGCTGTGTATCTGCTGTCTTGGTTTTCCTCTCTCCCTGAGACTCCCTCTTCTGGTCACTGTCAAAATTCAGGATAATGGGCAAGATGCACTCAGTATTTATGTAATGCAACATTACTGTTGTAAAACTGAAAAATATAATTATGCAATTATATTTGCTAGAAAAACTGTTTAATTCTGGAAGAGCCAGCAGATTCTCTCTGTTATGGCCACATCCTGCAAAGAGTACATTGGCAGAGCACTGCTCCAAGGGAGCACTCCAGTGAAGCCAGGCACGTGCATGTTGTGACAGCAGCCTCAGTATCAGGCTGGAGTGTGCACTGTGGTGGTGGACAGCAAGAAAAAGTCTAAAAAAAGCATTCTAGCAATTACTGTTATCTTCTGTTGCCTACAAAGGAAGCCCAAGATGACTGGCACAGTTATGGGTGTCAGCACTCTGTGTGTACATCTCTGTATGTAGATATATTTAGATGAGATGAATTGAGGCATTGTTGATAATATTTATTACATTCATTGTTTATTACTGCTAGATCCATATTTTTCATTTACATATCTGAAGTCAGCATTCTCAGTCCTATCTACTGATGTTGTTGTTATTATTAGTTTATGAACTAAACTAGTAAATCCATTATTTAAAGTTTAAATTTAGGTTAAAAAATTGCCAGGTATGAATTTAATATTGAAAGAGAGACATGAAAGAATTTTAAATATTATTTTCTACAAGATTTTTCTTCTACCTTCCTTCCCTTTTTTCCCCTCATACTCATATGTTTTCTTTCTCTGTAATGAATCATTACAACAGTTCTCTGTTACACTTCACCTGGCATTTCAATGGTTAGGGAACTCCTGGGATGAATCTTTAAAGTAGTTTTTTGGTAGACAGTTGTTTCAAAAAAAAGAGAAACATTTTACCTTGTGCTAAATTGCTCCTTTCTTCTCCTTTTAAAGGTTTGGAGACACCTCACTGCAAGAAATAATTAATATGGAAAGCTTAGTGCGGTTGAATTCATATTTTGAGCAGTTCAAGGAAGTTTTGCCTGATGATTGTAAGTATTTTGTAATTAATGACAAATTTGCTTGAACATCACAATTCAGGCTGATTTTTTCATTTGTTTGCTTTATGTTGTTCTTTTAAATGTTGATGATACACCAGAATTAGTAACCTCCAATGAGATGATACAACTCTGTTTTAATATTTTAGTATTAAGTAGAGAGGATTTAAGAGGTTTAAAGGTCAGACTGATTAACTTTCTTTTTTAAGGTTACTTTTACAACTGAGTAGCACTATGTGCTGTATAATCATCCAGTTGGGCAGTGAGATTGTTGTAACGTTAAGGTGTAAAAGTGACAGGTTCTAGCAGCAGCACTTTTATGTGCAGTGTTTGGTGATGCTCCCTGCACTTATGATAAAACCTTCTCAGAGAACAACTGCCAGTTTTTAGGAAGTCAGTCACTTCCCTCTGTTTTTCCTTTGGCACTTCCCTATAATTGTTGCATCTGCAGCCAACAACAGAGAACCTGGAAGAGAGACAAAAGCTACATGCTTAAATTTTACTGTTGTTTTTTCTATTGGTTAATTTCTTGCTTGTTAATGTTTGGGATTTTTTGAGAAGGCAGTGGCATAAGTGTTATTTACATATGACCACAAAAATTATGAAAATTCATCAATTAATTATTATTACAATCAAACCTCTTCTACAGTTGCAATTTTATTCCAGAAATACAAATGCAACAGGGTAGTAAGGATTCTGTCTGTTCAAGTGTGTTATTGTTTTTAGTCACCCTGAATTTTTTTGGATACAGCTAAGAGCAGAACCTGCTTCCCTCCACCCAGGCATTCATAATTCTGCATAATAAATGCTCTGGAATGTTAGCTGCAAAATTTAATTTTTTATTGTATAGTAGTCTGGCGTCAGATTTTCTTGTACTATTCAAAAATCAGTTTAAAATGGATTTTGTTCATGTCTCCACCAAGTCTTTTATAATAATAATTCTCAGTCAACTCCTTTCTCTCCTCTTTAATTTTGATTGCCTTTTTTTACTTCATTCTCTTCCCTCTTCCCCACCTTTTATGTTTGATCCAATCATCTTTTAGCTTTTGCCTTTGTTTTTCCTCCTGAAAGTTGTGGGGATATTTAGGATATACAAAATGAAGTGTGCTTTTCTGTGAACCCTTACCAAGGGAGAATAGCATTTTACATTTAACTGCAAACCAGGTGATTATGCCCAGTTCTGTAGTCTGTGATAGGCAGAGGCAAAAGGAAAAACAAACAGATCATTCTAGGGGACAAAGATCCCAGTGAACTATCTGCTGGCAGATTGCAGGAAATGTTCCCTTCAGGAACAGTACACAGGAAAAGTTGATTCCTTATCCACTGTCCATGTATTCTTAATTCTAAACTCTGCAAATTTTCTAGAAATTAGTTAATTTAAGGGATTAGTTAGTCTTAGCTTCACTAGCTCCTTGTCTTTGTTCTGTTAGCTCTCCTTGTCTTTAGAAAGAGGACATGGCCTGTGCCCTCCTTTAGTTTATATGTATTACTTTCTTTCTAGGTGTAGAGTTCAAGCAGACCAGACCAAGACAGGCAGAGTATTGTTAATTATAGAATAGAAATGTAGAATTGTTTAGGTTGGAAAAGGTCTTTAAGATCATCAAGTTTCCCCAGCACTGCCAAGTCCACCCCTAAACCGTCTTCCCAAGTGCCACATCTTCATGTTTCTTAAATACCTCCAGGGATGCTGTCTCAACCACTTCTCTGAGCAGCCTGTTCCAGTGCTTAACAGCCCTTTCAGTGAAGAAATTTTCCCCAGTATCCAATCTAAATCTCCCCTGGTGCAGCTTGAGGCTGTTTTCTCTTGTCCTGTAGCTCGTTGCCTGGAAGAAGAGCCCCCCTGGCTTTCAGGTGGTTGTAGAGAGCAATAAGGTCCCCTTGAGCCTCCTCTTCTCCTGGCTAAAAAGGCCCAGCTTCTTCAGCTGCTTCTTGTAAGACTTGTGCTCCAGACCCTTCACCAGCTGTTGTCCTTTTCTGGGACACCGTTGAGGTTTCAGCACCTTGATGTCTTTCTTACAGTGAGGGGCCCAGAACTGAACTCAGGATTTGAGATGCAGCCTCACCAGTGCCTGGTACAGGGGGACAATCCCTGCCCTGGTCCTGCTGGCCACACCATTGCTGATACAGCCAGGGTGCCATGGCCTTCTTGGCCACCTGGACACACACTGGCTCCTGTTCTGTAGCTCTGGACCAGCAACCCCAGGTCCTTTTTCACCAGAAGCTTCCCCAGCCTGTAGCACTGCACGGGGTTGTGACCCAAGGTCAGGACCTATCACTTGATCGTGCTGAACCCCATAAAAGTGGCCTTGGCTTATTGATCCAGCCTGTCCAGATCCCTCTGCAGAGCTTTCCTTCCCTCCAGAAGATCAGCACTCCTGCCCAGCTTGGTGCCCTCTGCCACTGATTGAGGGTGCACTTGATCCCCTCTTTCAGATCATGGATAAAGATTTTAAACAGGACTGGCTGCAGAATTGAGCCCTGGGGAGCCACGCTGGAGACCAGCCACCAGCTGGATGTAGCACCATTCACCAGCACTCTGTGGGCCATCAAGCTGGGTTCCTTACCCAGTGAACAGAATCCAGCAAGGCATGAGCAGCCAGTTAGTCCAGGAGAATGCTGTGGGAAGCAGTGTAAAAGGCTTTGCTGAAGTCCAGGCAAACAATGTCCACGGGCTGCCCTCATCTACTCAGCAGGTCACCTTCCTGTAGGAGGAGGTCAGATTAGTCTAACATACTTTTTGCTGTGAGAAGTAGGTCTAAAATAAAACCCTATGTCACTCAGGTAGGATTCTTTTTGTCACAATGTAATCTCTTACAGTGCATACCTCCTTATTTAATCAGTCACAACTTTAGTTGGTGTTCTCCGGGGTTACTCCTTTAAAAAAAAAAAACAACAAAAAAAACCAACTTGTAGAATACTTGTAATTGATTGTTTGGAGTATCTTGCTACATATCTAAGAGATGATGTGCAACAATTTGAACACAGAAGTTGATTACTGATGGTACTCTGAAACATTTCAACTACTTTATTTCCACTTAGTGAAATGTTAATAAACAGATCATGACAATGTAGTGTCCTGTGGGTGTTTCTTGTCACTGAAAGCTGACCAGCTTACAAATTTAAAATCGAAAATGTGAGAAGAATATAAAATAACTCCAGAGTTTCTCTGAAGACATACTTGTTCTCCTGTCACCTCTGTGACACACAAATCAAAAGACTATACCAATCTTGCTTCCTTTGTTCATTCTCTTCTTATACTGCTATTAGATTCTGAGTCTCTGAAGTTTTAAATAACTGGAATTTAAAGTTCCAATTGAGTTTAATTTAGCTTGAATTTATTTTGTTGATTGTTAAATAAACCAGAACTTGGATAATTGTTCTAGTTTCAAGAAAACACTAATGTGTTTGCATCAGGTATATAGAAACATTCTACAAAGATCTTGAATACTATTGAATACAGATGAATAAGTGGAGTTGGTTTTGTTTGTTTTATAGGTCTACCTCGATCTCGTAGTCAGACGTGCCTGCCTGAACTGTTAAGATTTCTGGGACAAAATGTACATGCAAGGAAAAACAAGAATGTTGATATCCTTTGGCAAGCTGCTGAGGTATTTATTCACCTAAGCATCTCTGCATAGTTCAGCTAAATTTTTGTATGCATATGTATTTGCCCCTTTTTTATTACTGATAGGTTTGAATTTCTTCATTTGCTTGCATGTAGCTTGGAAATACTGCCAGGCTAGATCTCCTCTAGAACGAAACATGGGGAGATAAAACGTATTTTCCATATCAGAATTTTCCCCTCAACTCATACAGCACTCTCTCAAACATGCCAAACTTTGACATCAAAGCCCTACACAACATTTGTGTTCCTCTAAGGGTAGGTACAGGTGTTCTCTCTGACAGAAAGTTGTGCATGTAGAAGGAATGATGGATTGCTTATCCCATTTCTAGATATGCCGCAGACTTAACGGTGTTCGATTTACGAGCTGTAAAAGTGCCAAGGATAGGACTGCCATGTCAATCACCCTGGAGCAGTGTTTGATCCTACAGCATGAACATGGAATGGCTCCACAGGTCTTCACTCAGGCTCTGGAGTGTATGAGGAGGTAAGAGTTTGACCACATCACTTATTCCTAAATAAGGAACCATGCAAACTGCAGAGGAGTAATGGTCTCTGTTTCCATCAAAAGAAAAAGAAAAGGAAACTAAAGTCAGGAAACTGTAGAACTGACTTCTAGAATTCATCCCTCCCATGCATGTGAGTTGCATATGCTAAAGCTGGTTCTTACCAGATTTATATCAGATGGGCTTGAGTTTTCAGTAGAAAATGAGGAGTTTTCAGACAAGCATGTAAAAATATGTTTTCATTAACACTGAGCTTACAGAACAGGAAACTGGTGCTTCTTAGAAAGTTGTTTAATGATGACTTTACCTGAACTGTCATAGCACTAGGTTTCTTAGTTCTAGATTAGGGAGATTACTCAGGGATGACCTGTCCTTTGTTCTTTGAAACACAGACACCTGCAGTTTGCACTGGTTTGCCACATATATTCT
The DNA here is from genome assembly GCA_013397245.1 of Thryothorus ludovicianus. Taxonomy (NCBI): domain Eukaryota; kingdom Metazoa; phylum Chordata; class Aves; order Passeriformes; family Certhiidae; genus Thryothorus; species Thryothorus ludovicianus. The sequence goes on from VZTB01018026.1 coordinate 31,678, forward strand.
TTAGCAGTGAAACACTGCTCACTGGGTGAAATGTCAGTATGAGTGTTTCACATTAGAGCAACCAAATTTCATCACAACATGTCAGTGTGCTCTTGTCGTATCAATATAATGATGTTCTGTATTCTGAAGCAGCAGAGATGTTTGCAGAATTAAGTACTGTACTTTAAAAAAAAAAAAAATCTGTTTACTGTTGTTCAATGCCTTGTTTCAAGCACTGCTGGAAAACTCCGTAAGTCACATACCAAAAGAAAGGATAAGAAATCTAGCTTTAGTCTTTATCAATGTAGTTCAACAATGCTGTTCAGTCCTGTTTTTCAACATTCACTCTTATTGAATGTACTGTACTGTGTGTCTTTTCACCAAATTCTCTAGAGTGTTCAATTCTCTTATCCTTTCTGTATGTTTTTGCTGTTTGACCCTTTCTTACTCTTCAGTTACTTAGAAGAAAAAATGTCTCATATAATAACACTTGCAGCCTCTTACACTAGTAATTTGGGTATTTATATCTACATCTAATTGGGTGGCATTGGACTTTTTTTATTTTCAGTTTTTTGCTGCACTTTTTGCTATATTGTCACAGAGTTAGTATAGTACATGAAAAGTGCACTCAGAAGCTATTTAAACCTTGATATTAGAAACAAAACTTGAAACAGCTTTGTGAGGGAGAATTTACTAACTTAAAATGGACTAAGTGGTTTTCAACATCTTTATTTAAGTTACACAACTTGTTGACATGGACATCTGAAACTGTTACACAATTTCACAGTTGTGTATTTAATAAGAATAAAACCAACTAGGAAAAATATTGGGAATCTTGTTACTTTCTTCAAATTCTTTACTGGGTCGCTGGGGTTTTTTAATACAATCATGGACACAATAGAGAGAGAGAGTGGTTAATAATAACATTGTTGTGCTCCTTCAGTCTACCAATTTGATATAACACAGGATCAGATAAAATATTGACCCAAGAAAAATACTGCTTTGTGTTGACCTACACAGGGATATAGAAAGAGGGCAAATTTAATCAAAACCTTTGGCCTGAGTGTTCTACTAACATCAGGGACTTCCTTTGGACATAACTTTTTCTTCTGTTATATCTTTGACTAAGAGAGATTGTGTAGGACAAATACTGACTAGTCCAGAAGGAAAACCAAGATTAGACCATTTTTTAAGCCCATCATTCTTATTCACATCTTATTGCTCTTTGAGATAGGTGGTTGTGTTTTAAAGTTATTTGTCAATTCTACTCAGGAATGATGGCACAGAATTAATAAAGTTAAATGAGAGAGATAGGATTATGGAACAAATATGTAGGAGTCCTCTCCAAATCCCATTCCAGCCTGGACAGTTTGACCTGATCTAGACAACAGACAGAGGATAAGAAAAGGTAGCAAATTGTACCCAAATTCCTTCCAGGCTATTTGGAAAACTTGGGTTTTGTTCTTTTAACTTAGATCTTTTATTTAACTGTACTGGAAAAGGAAGGTTTGGTTCCTTCTTAAAGACTTTTCAAGTTTCTGAAGTATTTGGAAGGACAGGAAAGAAGTACTAGTAATTTGTGAGATTCAAGTATTTCATCTCTTCTCTACTGACAACCTCCCAGAGAAGGAAAGTGTTCTTGCTTATATCGTTCTTGAAAAAATTAAGAAAAATGATCATCTTCTTCCATGTAATACTGGTCTTCAGAGGTGTTAGTTCCCACTTACTTGTCCTCAGTGACTTCCCTTCTTTCTTAGTCTTGTGATAATTTTGTATGTGTGATAATTGTGTTCAGTGAGCAGGGGCATCAGGGAGGGAACACGGAGTGTTCTTCTAGATTCTTGTAGAAATTTCCAGGTGTAAGTTGTGGCTTTCACGTTAGAAACAAATAACCTATTAGAATAAACTCGTTTTCTGTTCATAAGTTACTGCTTTTCCAGCCCTAAATCAAACACACAGCAACTCTCAGTTCACAAATAGTAAAAATCATGATATATCTGGAAGTCCAAGCTAAGAGGACATGGCTACCTGACAAGCAAAGGCAGAACAAGAGTCAAAGTCTAGCTGGTTCAGGTAGCTGCTTCCATCTGCAGCCCATGCTCCCCACTAGATCTTTGACTCCCTGCCCTCCATTTTCCTACCAGGTTTCTGTCCTGTCAGAAATGCCAGTGGAGCTGTTTGTGGGAATATGCTCTGAGGCAGTTTCAGTCAAGATCATCCTGGGTAGCAAAATCCTTTACATGTTTCAGGTAGCCGATCCCAGTTTCATTAAAAAAATTAAATAAAAAACATTAAAGGAATGTTCAACACAAGCAATTTAGCCAATAGAGAAAAGCCATCTCTGATAGGAGCTCTTGTAAAGCAGCTGGAAATGAGGTGAGGAAAATCACCATGGTGGTGACTAAAAGGATTACATAATAAAGTCCCAGGAGTCATGTTTGGGTGCAACCACTCACTGCAATAGAACAACTATGATAAAAAGCTTGGTTGGATTTCTTCACTGATTGACCTGCTTTAAGAATAAAATCATATTGAGTTTAGCTAGACCACTTGGCAGATGTCCACCCAGCTGCTTACTACCTTCTCCCAACAGAACAGGGGAAAAAAATATGTGAAAAAGCTCAAGGGTTGACATAAAGACAGGGAGATGCAGTTCTGTACCAGTAACTGGCAAAACAGACTCAGAGAAAATTCTTTTATTTATTGCCAATGGATTGGGGATGTTAAGAAGTAAAGATGAAAATTAAAAAAAACTTGCCCTCATCTCCCTTCTTGTCCCAGGCCAAAGTATTCCACTGCTTCTTTCTCAGCTCCTCTCCCTCCTCCCCATGCTGAGCAATGCACAGTGGATGTGAAATAGAGATTTGTATTCTATCCATAATGGGTCTTCTCTGCTCCTTCCTCCTTGCACTCTTCCTCCACTCCAGTGTGAGTCCTTCTTGTGGGCTGCAGTCCTTCAGAATGAACCTGCTCCTGCATGAGCTCTTCATGGTCTCCAGTTTCCTTCAGTAAATATTCATCTGCTGCACTATGGGTCCTCCATGGGCTGCAGTGTGGATAGATCCTCTCCACAACTGCAGGGGAAACTTTCAGCTTTCTTCTCTCCTTCCCTGACTTTGGTCCTCACAAGGTTCTTTCTTTCCCTTTGAACCTATTCCCCCTGTCCTGTCACTACATGCTCTTGTAAATTGTCTCTCTCCCTCTTTCTTGTAAATTCCCTTCTGGTATTGGACGGCTGTGATTCGGCCGCCCCTAAGCCATCTCTTTTCCAGGCTGTACAAACCCAGTTCTCTCAGCCTTTCCTTGTAGGAGAGGTGCTCCATCCCTCTGTTCATCTTGGTCATTTAGTTGTTGCTTTGTGAACTAAAAATAGAGTTGGGGTGCTCAGGGTGTAAGAGTGATCCAAAATTGAAGAGCACACTATGAAGCCTACCGGCCTACCTGAGGAGTTGTTCTTCACTGTAGCCTTCAGTGCTCAATATAAGAAGTGGGTACACAATGAGATGGGCTTTGCAGCATGTCTTCAGAAAAATGCCTCTTGATACACCCTTGAGTTCATGTCCAAGCAGAAAAATAGGTGAGTGTTTTGTTATTGGTTCTTTTTAAATTAACATGTTGTACAGGTATTTAAGAGGTTAAATTAAATCACTGCAGCCCACATGGAAAGATGTTTGAAAGGGTCAAATACTACAATGGTTATTCATGTTCAGCTTGCTTTTCAGAGCTCCACTTCTTTGCAGCATGCCAAAGCATGGCAGAGCGGCATGGGGTTTATTGCTTGGTAATCTGAAAGAATGAACATGGAAAACCATTAATGTTCAACCTACATGTGTTTATTTTCACTAGACTACAGTACTTCTTTCTTATTTTTCTCTTTTATTCTCTTTCCCTCTCCTTATTTCTATAATTGTACTGATACATATTTTTGAGATGTTTTTCCACTCTTTCTTTACTTCATCTTCTGGTTTTGTTGTGCGTTCTTCCATGTTTTTTCATTTTTCTTGACCACCTTGTGTTGCCATCTCTTTTTATCCATTCATTTGCATGTCCGTCTTCCTTTCTGTTTTATTTTCCCTCTTCCCAAACTTCTTCCTTTTCACAGCATTGGAACACGGGAGATAGTCACCCAGAAGAACTTGAGTGGCTTGGTGCCCATCCGAGATTTCAGACTAGATCCCAGCCTCCTCTACTCTATTCCTTTACTAGCTCTCAGCCCCAATTTACTGATTGTGTGGCTGTTTCTGAGCATAGCATACCTGGTGGCCAGATTACGTTGCAAGTGAAGATAGAGTTCAAAAACAAAAAAAAAGAAAAAAGAAAAAAAAACCTACAAAACCCACAAAATCAAAAAAGTGCTTGAATGTGTATTGCCACTTGGTACCTGCTGGACAAAGGAATGTGTCATAGCATTGTCTGCCAAGAATTATTATTATGCCTTACAATTTTACGTTTCTATTGTACTAAACTGTAAATATACATCAAATTATTTTATCAAAAAGAATTGTATTGAAACTTTCAATTATTGTTCTGCTTTCAGTGCTTGTAACATAGTCAGACATTGGCCTGTTACCTCGTTACTTTAGCCGGCCTGAAGATCTCTTACCAAATACAGTTTTGTGTTACTTGTTTCATGTATTCCAGAGAAAGGAACTCTATCTGAAAAGAATTTGTATCTTTTTGTATATTTAAGGTGTATGCTAATCTTGCCTTTCATTTTTACGAGGTATGAAGAGAAAAATAAAAACACGGGTGGGGTTTATAAGAAATTGTAAGAAATTTATTTAAAGAAGTAACAAATTTATACCGTCATTTCAAAGCATAATATCCAAATTACTTTACTGAACAGTTTGTAGAACCATAGTCTTGTTCCTTTCTCATGGTTAAATATATTCTAATAGACTAGAAAATACTCAGAAAACAACTTGCAGTGTGCTGCATGCAGAATTATTTCATTCTATTTGTAGATCTGCATTTTGCAATGTATCAATGACATGAGGAAAATGACTTATGGTTAGGAAGGGGATGTGACTGGCCTTAGCCTGCTAATGATCCATTATCTATTTTAGGTGCTCTGTTATAGAACTTACTGTGAATTAGAGTCATCCTAGAAGTTAAAGATAATGGTCTTTAATTTTCAGGCAATAAGAGAGGGAGGTATCAGTTAACTCCTTTAGTAGCTGGAATTCAGGTTTTCCACTGGGCTTTATTTTAATTGCATTAGACTAAATATTACTGTTACTTCCATTTCTAAGCGTTGCACAGCTTTAATAAATTATGATGCTGATAGTGACTTAGTGATAAGCGAGCGATGGTAAGTTTGCATTTATTTAAGTGGTGAGACTAAAGTGGCTTCCTAGTTTAGTGATGCAGAATAATTGCAGATGAAATTTGATCATCATTTATATATAACATCAAACTAGGGGAGGCCTATTTAAACTGAAAGATTTTGTTGATGCTGTGGTCTGGCAGAGCTTGTCAATAGCAATAGCTGATTAAAAAAACTAACCTCATTTAATGTAGTTTGATAAATTCATAAAGGGTTTTACTTCGCTTGGTGCCTGAGATGACATTGGGCTTCTGAGGAGAACAAGTACTGTGATTTGTATTTTCTACTATTATTAACTTGCTCAAGAAATATAGGTAGCTTTAGCTTTTATTATAAATTTTAATGGAATTGAGAGCTGCTGAGAGAAGTATGCTGAAATAAAAAACCAAAAAAGCACAGTTAGAATTAAAATCAGAATTAAATCCTAAATTTGGATTTAATAATTCTAACTAAAAAAAAAAAAGTGTGTGGTTATATTTGTGTCTTCATGAAATCAGACTGTACAGTACACTATCTCTTAATATTTTTCCTCACTATTCTTCCAATTTTGTTTTTAAAAGAAAAAAAAAACAACAAAACACCACAAAGACATATTTATATCTATATATAAAGCATGTATCCTATTTATTTTTAGTTGCAATGGCTTTTGGTATATCCTTACTGCTGTTGAGGTTCATCATGATGTGGTGGTTTGGGACACATCCTTGTGCTGTGGTGGCTCCTGATGCTGCTGAGTCTCCACAGAAATAATCTGTTTTTATGGTTAGCACTGGTTTGTTTGGTGTGGGTGCCCCAGTCCACCTTCTTACAAAGTGAGCAGTTGTCAGGTTGGACTGTGGCCTTGATCTTCCAATGTGAGGGGTGTCCTGGGTTCAGTCTAACCAGATGTGACAGTAACTTTAGAATCACAGAGTATCCTGAGTTGGAAGGGATCCACAAGGGCCAGGGGTGAGTTCCTGGCTTGGCACAGCTCAGCCACACCAGCCCTGTGTGCCTGAGAGCACTGTTCAAACACCCCTTGGGCAGACTGGGGCCACAAACACTTCCCTGGGCAGCCTGTTCCAGTGTCCAGCCACACCCTGGTGACAGGCATATTCACTGAACTCCCTGAGATTGTTAATCTATTTAAAGCATGAAGGTGCTGCTCATGATTGCCACTAGGGTTGCAGTAAGACCGCCTTAAAACGAGAAATGAGAGCCAGGCTTTTTGAAAGCAGTGTAGGTTTTTCTTTTCTTCTTAAACTGCTATAGGACAAGTTTGTTTGTTTTTTTTTAACTTCTGGAGCCTGGCCTGTACTTTAGTTAAGGCATTGAGATTCAAGATGCAGTAGTGCATCCTGCTTATGTGCTTCCAAGAGAAGGAAGATGGCCTGTGAAATGTGGGAAATATATCCTTGTCACCATATCTGTGCCATGAGGGACACATGCAATAACCAGATGCAGTGAAATGTGTTATGAAGAGAATTATTCAGTTTGCAGTTAAAATGCTCACCTGACATCACATATTTGCTAGTTAAACTTACTGCTTTTATTAGTACTCTGAAGTATGATTTGTGCAAACTTTTGATGTATCTGTTTGGCTGCAAGAGCCATTGGGGGAGTTTTGTGAAACACAAACCAGTGCCAGAAAAACAGTTTCATCACAGATGATCCATTCTATAAAAGGCAAGCACAGAATGTGCTCCGGAGACAAATTTCAAACTTAGTTAAACTTAAAGCAAAAAAAAAAAAAACAAACCAAAAAACCCCACTGTATTTTATGAAGTTATGAAGTTAAACTAGGTTCCCCATACAGGACACAGTTACAGCCAGTTTCATGAACCAAAATTAGAAGAACGGTGAGGTCTGTAAGAGCATGAGAGCTTTCAAGCTTAACCAGAATCCAAACTCCTCCTTTTGAATCAGATGATCACAGCTTACCTGGTAGATGCTGCAGCCATCTCCAAGGCAGGACTAATGTGACATTTCCACCGTAAGATGCTGTACTGTACACTTTGCCATGAAGGTTTAGTATTCATTGTTTAGGTTCTAGTCCTCAATCAGGGAAAGACATTCTCCTGCAAGCCTAAATTGATTTATAATATATATTTAAAAGATAGTGCTTCCTCTTTGTATGTCTGTTTTTTGGATATAATCAAAGGAACTCTGAATTAGATTTACAAGTGTAAAGAAGCCTTATAACTGGAGTAGTTTTCTATTGTAGCACAGAACCTCTTTGTAATGTGGGGCAGTTGCACCAAAATGTTGGGTGAAAATTAAATTCTGCACAGCTTTGTTTCTTTGGGGTGATGACTGTCAATGTAGCCAGTCTTTTTTGCACTGCTATTTCATGATTAGGATTTCTTTTTAGATTGTGTTGGTTTTCATGTCCATTTATGCATGCAGAGATAATTGCATTATTTATTATTATTATTATTATGCATACATTATTTTTGTATCAGCTCTAATCTTTAAGTAAGTACTTATAATACTGACATAGAGAGAACAATAAAATTACTTTAAAGCTCTTACAGAGAGATCAGCAGGTTTTGGTTTTCAGCTTTATGTGTTAATAAATTAGCAGAACTGCTTTTAAGCAATCCCTTGGGATCCCTTGTGCAGTGAATGGCATGTGAACTCCACAACAGTGTACCTTGAAATACATGAAACCAGAGTGAAAAAACCTTTTCAGTAGATGTGCTGCTGCTTTCTAGAAATGCAAAACTAGCAATCAGACATAGCTTGTGTCCATTCTGTGTGCTTTTTACCGGCATTGTATGATGAATCATCTCTTTTAATATTTGCAGTGGCAAATTAATTAAACGCTCATTAAATATAACCAACTTTATTTTAATGCTATAAAATAACCAGTTCATTTCATCTTAGTTTTAAGTCTTTTTTCTTTTTTTTTTTTTCCCTTTTACTGCTGTCATTTTTTGTGCTTGTTTTTTTTCCCCAGTGAGGGTTGTCGCCGAGAAAATACAATGAAGAATGTTGGATGTCGCAAGTATGCATTTAATTCCCTGCAACTGAAGGCTTTCCCAAAGTATTACAGGCCTCCAGAAGGAACTTATGGAAAAGTTGAAACATAAGCATACCATGTCCTTTAATTGCTGTTCCATTAAAATATGTGGATACACTCTAGATTAACACATGATTTTGTCATCCAGAAGAGATTAATAACCTTTTTGTACGTTTCACTAGGTCATAACAGAGCATGTTACCAAATTGGAGTCTATAGCAACAATTATTCTGACACCTTAGCTTGAGAATAGTGTGATGACTCTCTGCCCGTTTCAGTAGCCTTCAGTGTATGTAAGACGAGCAGATATTGTGCTGCTTAATAATTACCTATATGCAAATAGCTAGGCACCTCCTGGATGGGCAAGGACTCTAGGAAAGGCATTTAGGCAGCTGTTCCCACAACGTCTTTTTATATTGAGTTGGTTTAAGACTGAGCTTTTCCTAAACTTTTTAAAACTGAGAGTAAAACTCAAAAGTTGTAAATAAAAGGATCCTAGACAGTTTAGTAACTGTAGGATGCATTGTTACAATCAATAAAAGGGGGTTTAATTTAAAATAAGAAATCAGCACAATAAGAGTCAGGAGAAAGAATTGTTCTACTGTACATAGGATGCCACCTTCATGTATGAAATCAACAATATATAAAAGACCAGACACGTGAGGTCTGGTTTATAATTCTGTTCAAATAAAGCAAATTCATGTCATTTTTGGCAGGTAAGGCCTTGGGCACACAACTGATTTTAAAAAGTATTTCAGAAACATCATGATGCTTAACTATTAATGCCAGCAAACAATTCCCCATTGCCCTTCCCCACTCTAAGGCAAGAGCAACAAGGCAATTGCTGATGTTGCACATGACATGTTCAGTATATTCCATGGTGATGTACATTAATTAACACCTTTTTACCCATGGTTTTTTAATATCACTTCTGGATTGTAAGCATTAGTATCTCGGGGCGTTACATTATTTTGGTCAGCGTACGATTTTTCTGTATCAGTTTTGTAATGTCATTGCAAAAATGCTCAAAGTGCCCAATGCATTCCCCTTGCTCCAGAGTCAAAACTGGTTTCTGCTTACCTTTGCATTTCACCTGCTGAGAATCCTGGTGGGGGGAAGTGTGACTGGTGTCAGGGTGTTTCTGAGGAAGGAAGCAATGCCCTGTGCTGTAGAGAGGAACTGCTCAGTGCTGCTGCTTGTGCCTGAGAACCACAGGTGGGTTCTGGCTTATGACAAAGGGGGTCAGTTGGATAGCATTTGATGAAACTTGTTCAACGGATCTCCTCAGAAATGATCTCCCAAAGATGCCTTCGAAGCTAAGATAGCATTTTAAAAAGCAGTTAAATGTTTATTTCCAAATTTTAACAGGATCCAGTAATCTCTAGCTAGCTTCATTCAGCACGTTGTCCTTCCCTTCTTGGTTTCTAAGGATCTAAGTTTTAGAATAGAAAAAATCTGCCCATTTATTCTTGTGGGAGTAGCAACAGCCAGGTAAGTATATGGCTGTTTTCTGATTTCTTTCTCCCTCTCACTGATGTTTGTCTGTGCTGTCACTGCTCTATCAATCAGCCATGTTCATTCTGCTCCCATGTAGGTTTGGGGGTTCCAGGCCCAGCAGTTTTTGCATTTTGCTTTTTGCAGTTTAACACTGAGCAGCATGTCACAAAGCCAGGTCAGAGAGTTGTACTGAACTAGGCCGTTAGCATTATTTCAGACTCTTTTGGAATAAACAGAACATGGAATTCTGTGCAAAAGCAATGTATTGTAGTACCTACCCCAGGTCTGAACAAATCATCTGCAGTAGAACAGTCCCTTGGAAATGTTACAAACCCTGTTTGCCAATTAATAAATGTTGATTTTGTTTTATTTTTTGCTAATAAGTAAACATATATATGATGGACGTTTTTTCCGTGGGATCTCTTTAGACATGTTACTCCATTAGTTCTGCTCAGTGTTCAGTCCCTGGCCCGTTATTAAATGCTACTTTATTTTTGTATAAACTATGCTCTTTATATCCCTTAGTTTTTATGAGTTGATAATTTTCTTTTGTCTATTCCAAACATGGTTAATTTAAAGTCCTGTATTGTTACACTAAAAATCTTCCAACGTTCAGCTTCAGAAGGAGATAACAAACGTCTCTCGGAACAGCTGGCTCTCTGAGACGGCGGCCAGCACTCTCTAGGCCTGCTGTGGAGCTGAGCAATCCTTTATTTATTTTGTGTTTGGATCTGAAAGCGTCGCTGAGCTGTGGCGGCGCTGCAGCCGCGGTCCCGTTCCTGGAGGGCTCCTCCAGGGGAAGCTGCGCCGCCGGGACCCGCGGCACCCCGCACGGGGCAAGGGAGCTCTGCTCTTGCACGGGAGAGGCAAATCCAAGGATTACTGTAAAGTGAAGTTCTGTCTAACGTTCCTTTTTTGAGTACGTTTTTTAAATTATGAAACATACGAAGGTAAAAGAAGAAAACTGTTGCCAAGTATGTTCTGTGTATGTTCTGTGAAAGTACCTACAGCACAGTTGCCTTTTTTTCATTTATACGTGTAAAATTATTGTATAATATAACACAGTTTTGTCCCAACACGACTGTATTTGCCAAGCTTTGTGCATTGAAATATTTTTATTTATTTGGTTTTGGGCAGTATTAATATATCATAAACATATGGCTACTGTTTTATATATTCTAGTTCATCCAATCCATGTATGCTGTAAATGTGCTAGTCTTTAGGATGAAAACCAATAAAGAACTGACAAGAATACCAGTGGTGGCTTGCTTTTAATGCACTCGTGGTGAGTGATAATAAACCCTTTCAGGCTCCTTGACTTGATACACTTTTATCTGTTGGAGAGCACATGAAGCCAGGCTCTGTGGGGAGGCATTTCACACAGATGTGCGAGTCAGGAAGTGGTTGCTGCTAACCCCTGCTAAAGAACAGCTGCTGCCAATTTTCTGTAGTTAAGTGAAGCACTGGCTTGTCCCACATGCCTCACGTGGTGCAGCAGCAGTTAAATAGAGAAGTGATGTGAGGTATTTTTCTTCCTTAATTGTATCTTCTTTCTCTGTGAATATTCTGTAAGAGTGTCCTGAGCTTTGTTCTCTGTTCTTTCGCTTTTCCTTCCATTAGCAGAATTTTTTCCCTACTGATGCTTCCCATTGAGCCAACTCACCCCTCCAGCAGCTTTAGCAGTCGGGCTGCTTTTCAGCAGGGACAGGTTGTCCTTCTTGATTGTCATTTTGATTTCAAATTAAATAAAGTTTATATAATAGTGTAACAGACAGTAATTCAGAGCATTCTGATTTCTGTAAAATATGAAGAATAGAACACAAAAATATAATTTTGTTTCCACTGGGAGTTTGAGAACTGCCAAATATAATTTTCTTTGTGTGAAAGAAGGCTGAGCTCAGTGAATTAGTTTTTTTAGTTATATAAAAGGACCAACAGTAGATGATAAAAACTCACACTGCTTTCATTCAAGATGTAGAAAGAGAAGATGCTTGACAGATAGGAATTCCTGAACTGCAAATGCCAAATGCATCTGCATATATGTGCATATATATATATAGAGAGATACATATATACATATATATATACAGATTTCAAAATTTCTAATTGGTGTTTAAAAAGCATCTACCAGAATCACTCTTAATTTTAAAAGGTGGGGCGTTTAAAAAATGGTTGAAAATCTGACATCTTTAAAAGGCATTCTGAGCTATCAGGAAGTGTCACGTGTTTGAAGCTCTGAATGTGTCTCTGTGAAGTTTGCTCCATTTGGAGCCTGCAGTGACCATGACTCTGGGTTCCCTGTGCACCTGTGGCTGTGGGAAGGGCATTTGTGTTCCTGTGGGCCATAAATGATCACATGGGGAGCTGCTGGGAGCAGCAATGCCCACGTACTTTGCTGTGGAGCAAATTCCATCTTTCCCATGACTTTTGCTGCCCTTGAGGCAAGGCTTGAGGTGCTGGTACAGGTGCCTGTGCACGGGCACTGACAGCACTTCTGAAGGGATTACCTGATGCCACAAATGTGCTTCAAGTCTGAAATGTGTACTGTGACAAAAGAGAGGAAATATCCATAGATGAAACACAAAAAAATGCATTAAAAGATAGATAACCAAGAAGGGTACAACAAAAAATAGCAAACCACTTGTTTAAACCAGAGAAAGAGTCCTCATCAGAAGAAACTGTATGTAATTTTGATGACCAAGGATGAGCTTTTTCAACCTTTTTCAGTTTGTGAATTCCTAAATATATCTAAGACTTGTATCTAGAAACTTTGGATCTGTATATTGTTGCTGACTGCATGTGGGTTTGTTCAAAATAGCTCTTCCCAACTTTGAGGCAGTGAAGGGAAAAACAACAGCAACCTCTTTTTCTCATGCTGCTTTAAATGTCAGGCAAACTTTCTCTCCCAATTCTTGAAATATTCTGCCCTTCACAATTCAGGATGGATGCATTTATCCATTTATTCACAATGTGATCTGAAGAGGGCTAAGCAAGAAATGGGTAAGTAATGAGAGTGGACACAGGGGTCACCTGGGACCTTTCAGCCTGGGCACCAGGAGTGGCCTAACCCTGCTCAGCACAGGAAACTGCTGGGACTGTGGTGTTGATGGCACCACGGGTGGGCTTTGGTCCCTGCATGGGCCAGTCTCTTGAGAGCTGGACTCGATGGTCCTGGTGGGTCCTTCTGACTCTGAATGCTCTGAGATCCTGCGTGACAGACACATGAGGCAGATTTGGGAGCACCATGACCCAGCCAGGGGCTCCTACTGGCCCTCTTCCACCACAGCCTCCTGCATGTTCTACACTGGGTGTCCTGGCCAGCCAGAGTGGCCCCACAGCAGTGGCCAGTGCCTTCCTCTGGGCAGAGAGGTGGAAGGGAGGGAGGGAGGCTGCTCTGGAAGCAAGGCTGGCCTGTGGTGTGGTGCTCACACACATCCCCTCAAACTTTGCTTCCCGTGGGCAAGGGCTGCTTGGGGCACAGACCATCCCCTCTCCCACTGTGCAGCATCTCTTGTGGAAATGTGCTGGGAGTGTGGTACCAAGCTTAATGGCAGGATTGAGAATCCTGTTGTAGTGTTTGTTAGATCCTGCACTTCAGTGAAACATCCTAAAGATCATACTCTGGTGGCTGCTTATCTTTTAGTTTTCATTTGGCTCAGCATATCGGTGGAACCCACAATTTTCATTTTGAAATAGAAACAAGTTGATCTTCCGAGTTTCTAGAGCAAGAGCAGTAAAATGTGTTTACATGAAGGCAAGATAGGTTTTCAGTGCTCTTAGTATTTGTCTACAAATTGCTTAAATAGTAGCCATGTCTCAAAATTCTGCTTCTAGCATACAGTACAGATTTGAGAAGTTCTAAAATGCAATATTGAAACTACTCCCCCTTTTTAGGTATTTCAAGATGTCGATTGAATTGCCACCAACCGATGTTGGTATCAGGCAGATGATAGAACCAAGCACTGAAATGATTGTGACTACCTGCTGCTATGGAAATGCTCTGAAAATGTTGATAAAATGCCCTTCGTGTTTTAGGTTTGTAACAAACATGAGGTGAACTTGCCTAGGTGATTGAGATACATCTGTCAGGTCTGGAGTAGCATTTGTTAGCTACAATAGAATACTGTCCTGAGGGGTATGGTTTTTTCTGTATTTTTTTTTTTCTGGGGGTATTCCTGCCCCATTTTCTTCCTCTAACCGTAGTGTTGCATTCCATGTTCTTCACATTCTGTTTTGACCAAATTTCCCATGAGTGTGTCAGGACTTTCTTTCACAGCACACAAACTTCTGTTTTCAGTCAGTTTTAATTTTGAGTGTGTGCGAGTGGGTGTTCCCTTGAAATGCTGGGGCTGTATCCACAGCTTCCAGGCCTGTAAGCAAATGGCTGAAAGTCCCTTTGACTTTTCTCAGTTCCTTGTTAGATTTAGAATTCTCTCGTGAAACTTCTAGTTCTTCAAAAACAAAAGGTGAACTTTCTGTGTGGAAAATACGGCTTTACAATAGCTATGTGGGATTAGTCTCTGGAAGTGGATAACCTGTGTGACATGGCTGATGGCAGGAGCTAGAAAAAAGCTTAATAAGAAATATCAGCCAGTAGAGTGCTTATATTCTGAGGAAATGGGCCATGTTTGTGTTTACTAAGTGTGTCTAGATTGGTCCTGAGTGGTACCATGAGCTGTCTCAGCACACAAAATCCACCTTTCACCCTTGGCTGGATCTGCAGTGAGCTGCACACTCCAGATTCTGGCTCCACTGCTGCCACAGCAAAGCTGTGCAAGAACCACTTTGACTAAATCTACAAAATATATTTGCAACCTATAGCTTGCCCAGCTTGTAGATGTCTTTGTTGCCTGAAGAGCTTCCAAGGGCTTTCTACATTGGGAATTGCTAATGAGAAGTTCGTCAGTGAGATTCACCTCAGCCTGGGCTTCCTTCCCCCACTGCCCAGTGCTGGGAACAGAGACAGGGATTTGAACTCTGGCCTTGGTGGCACAGCCACAGCCTTACTCCAGTCACATTTGTCACACCTGGTTGAGAAACATGGCTCGTGGACAAGGTCCTGGAGAGCTGCCTGTGCCCTGCTCTCCCATGCTTTGCAGTCCTCAGGAATCCATCACCAGCAGGCACCATCCTTCCCCTCCAAATCCTTGTTTGCAGCTTTCACTGCATCAGCTGTTGCACAGGATGCTGGAAACTGGGCTCTCCTTTTTCTGTCCTTTCCTTCTCTCCCTCAGTCATCCTCAGAAAGCAACTCCTAAAGCACCAGGTGGTTTTTTCAGCAAGGCAGTGAAGTGCTGCTGATTTAGGTTCTTAGAAATCAATGGGAATTTTACTGGATGGAGGGATGGGAAAGTGACTTCTCATTTTGCCAGTGGGGATTGTCAGTGAGGCAGGCAGGATGAGTGCCATGGGGCATTTCCAGGGGCAGATGGTTTCTTGAGGTGAATTTATCCTAGGTTAGCTACCTGTTTGTCACAGTTTGGGGTGAAGGCAAGAAGCAGCCTCTTGTTTGTGATTCTGTGGCCCAAACATTCCCTCTGTGAACAGGATTCTTGGGGCTTGCATTTCATGAGCAGTGCTGTTCTGCTGCTGAGGCTACCCAGAGGCCAGAGAAACTCTCATTTTCTGGGTTCTGCTTGGACAGGCACAGAAGTGAGGATTACTTAATTAAACAGGCAGTTAATAGATAAGATTCAGCAATAAAATAGATTCAAGACTTACCAACCTGAATTAGAAACCCCAATACATCTGTATTTTGTGATAGGAAAACCCATTCCTATCTCATGCCCTGTCTTGACAGTGGCTTCTACCTTATATCTGTAGAAGGGCAGAGTAAACATAGCACGGGATTTCCACATTATTTGCACCTTTTTTTTTTTTTTTTTTAATGATTTGCATTTTTGGAAATAGGCTTGTCAGAAGTGTTAGCTCTGAGTCGATTTCTTTAGTGCCATTATGGTGCTTTCCACTGTGTCACTTTGTCTCTACTTCCCCTTCTCTGAGTATTCACTTCTTTATTTCTTCTTGGGCTCTCATCATTTGAGTCCTCAGAAGATGAAGATTATGATGTTTATGCAGACTGTGCACAGGATACTTGAACTAACTTCTGAGTTTGTCTCTATGGTGGAAGTAGCTAACCAGAACAATAAACTCATTGATGAACTGTAGTGTTTTGTTTGTTTATTATTGGTTTTATTTTATTGATACATTCCTGCCTAGTGTCAGGCTATGGATGTAGAGACAGCAATGTGATCACTGTTCTTGTTTTCATATTACAAATCAAGAGAGATAATTATTTAGAGAATACAAAACTGGTGAATAGTATTACTAAAAAGGTGGGGAAATAATTTTGTGTGGTGAGCAGAAACAAAAAAAAAAAAGATACTGAACACAAACCTATGTAGAAGAGGAAAGAAAGGTGATTCCTTTTAGATAGTTTGATGAAAGAAATATAAGAATAAATACAAGAAAGAAATAGTTTGATTGTATTAGGCTTGTCTAGCATGTTTTGACACTATGCCTGAAGAGAAGTAAAAGCCTGGTGTGCCTGGTTTTTGCCCTGGTTTGTGGATTTTCCCTACTGAACTGCAAGAATTCCTCTTGCTTTAGTACTTGTGGCACATCACTGTTGAGGAATGGCAGCTGTGTAGCCTGGCAGTGGGGAAAGGAGTGTTAATTTTCCCAATGCACAAATAATTAAAGCAAAATGCTACTACTAAAGCTGAAATGGTTTTTTTTTTCAAGGTGTCAGGAAAAGCCTTGAAAGAAATCAGCCACTGTCACCGCTGTGGTGTCTGGATTCTGTTTGCAGCCACAGAGGGGGGCTGTTGATCCAACAGTGGAACTCTCATTCTTCACTCTGCAAAGGGAGGAAACGGCACTACTCGAATTTACTGAGCATGGCAAAGTGTTTTCCAGTGTGCTGATTTAATCCGAGTTCCTAAAAACCTTTCCCCGTCCTCCCCCCCACCATGAGTTATTATTGCTGTATAGACCAAATCAGTTTTTTCACAAGGAGGCTCCATTAAATTACAAAGTCAGGACAAATACTGTTCATTTTCTGAAGTTCTCTGGGGCTGAAGCTGCTGAGTTGAGCAATATTCAGTTTTTATTGTTCTAATAACTGCACCATATGGATTTTTGCATGCAGTTGATCAATGCAAGGGCACTAAGTCAGCTCAAATGCACCTCATTCTCATTTCACTTACCTGGAACTGTGGGTTCAGCTCAAAGCCAGTGCCCAGCTCCCACATTTTCACATCTGAAATTAATTTCCACATAACCATGAGATATTCTGTGTGCTGATAGTCGTAGCATGGATGTTGGCTTTCTGTTTGAGCTGTGATGAGTTTTCCATGTGGAGCATTTCTTTAAAATGTTGAGTTCAGCTGCTTCAAAGAAAGGACCATCTTTAACAGAAACAGAACCATAGAACCATTTAGGTTGGAAAAAAACCTCTCAGATCATCAGGTCCAACTGTTGACCTAACACTGCCAAGTCCATCACTAAATTATGTCCCCAAGTGCAACACATATTTTAAACACCTCCAAGGAGGGTGACTCCACCAGTTCCCTGAGCAGCTTGTTCCAACACTTGACAACTCTTTGTGAAGTTTTTTCTAATAATCAATCTAAACCTCTATTTCCCCCCCACTCCCTTCCTCACATACACATGTAATCTGAATTTCTCACTAACTTGCTAAATTCAGCTGAACTATTTTATTCCTTGTGTGATTCCCTATTGTTTCAAAGGATCAGTATAATATTTTCTGCTATGGCCTTTGCACAGTTTAACTGAAGAGTTTAGATACTAGTGATGTGTTCTTGAGATGTGCTGATTTTTTCCCCACCCCTTCCTTGAACTGGAGATCCAGTCTTCAGCCACAGAATGGAATTTGGCAGGTGGGCAAATGTGGGTTTGGTTGGGCAGTGAGACCTGCATCAGAAGCTCATAGGAATAAACTTTTGGTTTGGGATAAGACATAAATGAATATTCCTTAAAATTTTGGTTGTCCCAAAAAAATTCTAGCACATCAGGAATTCCCCCATGAGCTGCAGGCTGAGTCATACCCATTTAATTAAGAATGTTGTGTAGTTTTTAGGGACCTGCTTCATTCTTTGTTGTCAGACTCTTCAGTGTTGGCAGGATTTTGCTGGTAATTAAATGACTGATAAGGACAGGCTAGAGCAGGAAGATGAGCAATAGAAAGCCAAAGGGGCTGAAAGTCCTTCCCCCTTCCAGGAAGCCAACAATAGCCACTGAAGGAGCATTTCAGTCTCTCCTCTGATTCCAGTTTCTGCATATTTCCCTCCTGAGAGGCTCACTGGCTTCCCTTGTGTCCCACATTGCCATACAGCAGGTTAATGTCCTCTCTCTGGTGAGCAATGTCTTCCCTGACAGTGACTCCAGAGTGGGCCAGGAATTGATACTGGATGAGGCAGAAGCTTCTCCAGGTGCTGCTTTCCTGGTACACTTGTTTCCCAGCAAGATTCTTGTAAGCTGAAACACAAGTGATTTCATCCTGCCACGGACTCATATTAAAAACACTCAGGAAACTTTCCAGAACAGCTAATTGGTTTTGGTTTGGGGTTGCCTTTGTGTTCTTTTGGGAATATTTTATTAGTCCCTTAACTATAAAATGGTCAGCCTGTATCTATTTCATTATCTCTCCATGTACCCCCACCCCATTGGTGCCCTCCCCAGCCAACACCTTTTTTCTCTCTTATGGATGCTACACTCCAGATACTCTGGCTTGTTTAGGGCAAGTAATTGAGCTGTGATTTTTCACAGCTTGCAAGAGAGTCCCATCTGAATCTTGTTACTGTAGTGTGAGAACATCCCACTCACTTCCTGCTGCCACTCAGGGACTACTTGAGTGTTATCTGGTAAAAACTTCAGGAGAGTGAGTGCACCTCCTGAAGATCCTGCTTTATCCTGTGCTAATGACACTCTGACTCAAACATTTGCTTCACAGTAGGCAAATAGAGAGTGAATTTTCAGATTTTCAATTTTCAGATACAGGGTCCTTTCTGTAGGACTACTATCTGAGATCCCAGCTTGACAGAAACCTCAAGGGGATTTTCTTAGAAAATGGACATAAAATCTGTATTGACACTTCCTTCTGCTTTCTGCACTTCTCTTGGTACAATGTAATCTGCTGTTTAAGATCATCTGATCCAACTGATATCCTTAGACCTGAGTAGCTACTTTTACACAGTTCTGCTGAAAAAAAAAAAGGTTTTATTCAGGACTTTCCTCATGTATATATATAAATATCCACATTAAAAAGGTCATGCCCTGCTTGCTGCTGGATTATACAGCATGAAGCAGCACACTTGCAGCAGCAAGCATGGTTAGAAGTTGTGTTCAGAGGGCTGCTGAAGGCCGTGCTGATCCAGCCACCATGAAGGTTGCTTTAGAATGTATGTGACCCAAGCACCAGCTGAACATGAAGTCCATCAGTGAGCATGACACAAAAACAGGTACTGGGCAAAAGACTCAGTTTTGAAGCAGAACCTGTTTATCACAAGGTGACTGAATGCTCTTCCAGTTGCACCAGCCAGACAATAGAAGCTGGGTTATTCTCAATCCCTCTCCTAACAAACTGACTCATTGAGAGCTGCATTATCATTGTTTCTTAAGACCAAAACACCAGAGCAACAAAAACTTGCTCATAATTAAAGGCTGGGAAAACAGACAAAGCCCACTTAAAGCTGTACTTAGTGTTAAAACATCTGGGTGAAACAGTGACAATGGAAAACAGCTTCATACTTTGTGTACTTCTCTTTTTCCCTCTCATTCAGTCAGGCACAGCTCATCAGCAGCTCAAGTGCAGAGCACAACTTCCATATGATTTCACCACTGTGCTCCAGTGTTGGGAATCTGCCCTTCTCTCTCAGTCTCATCCTCCCTTGCCCTGGAGCTTCCCCCAGTTCCCTGTTTCCCTCACAGGCCAGGGCTCAGCCACATCCTGCACTGCTGCAGCCAGAGCTGGGCCCAGCCTGTGCATCTGTGAAATACACTCACTGTCTCTTGCCTGTAATGCTGTGTCCTGTTCTGATGCACATAATAAAGCATCTAACACCTTTCCAGGGCTTTTGGAAATAGAGCTCATGATAATTAAACTGATTTCACATGTCAGGGCCATACTTCCTATCTCAGACTTCCTGGTTTTAGTAACAGGCCAGAAACTTTTTAGGCTTTTAGTTTCTTTCTTAGCATTGGCAGAACTGCCCTTTGGGAGCACCGAACTGATTGCCAAAATTAACAGGAATTGTTTCTCTGTTTCTTTTCCTGGCTGGGAGCTTTGCACTCCTGGTGGTTTCCAGATCTGGAAGAGTAGAGCTGACTCATGGCAGGTTGGCCCTGATCCTCCTCCAAAGAAATGTTTTATATTACCCAAAGTGCTGTGAGCTCCATGGTTTCCAGGACAGCCTGTCTTCTGAGCACTTTAAGATGTTTATTCCTCTGGTCTTTTTACTCCACACAGAACTTCCCATGTGTCTGAGCTTCAGTCTTTTTCACACTGCCTTTGCAAACAGTCACCTCGCTGCCCAGCTTTTGACCTTACATTTCCCCACGCTCATTTTGTCCTCCCAGCATGCTGCAATGTTTTCAACCCCATACAGATTTTTATGCAAGACTGCATGTGCTTTGTGAAAATCTCATTCCTTTTTATTTTTACCTCATCATATGATCTTAGGAGGTCTGTCCTCTCCATGATTCTGTGATGGTGGATGCTTCTGTCTCATTACCACCTCACCCTCTGCTTAAGAGATTTTTCAAAGCATGTTAAGAGTGACTATACCACAAAAGCTGGAGAGTGTGGAGTGTGTACCTCAGGAAGAGACAGCAAAAGCCATCTTATACATCTACTTACCATACACAGAGGTTTCTTTAGTTATACCAAACTTTTGCCTAGATTTTATTTCACCCAAATTCTTCTCAATTATGGCTTCTCTTTAAGGTATCTCTTTTGCTTTCTTTAAGTAGGCAAAACAAAGTGAAGGTGCTCTCCAAAATTACCCTGGAGAAGCAACATAGGACACTCAGGGAGTGTTTAGGCTTTGGGTATTTCCCTTAGGAGAAAGACATGATTTTTCCCCTCTTAGGAAACTGAAAACTCTGTGTCAAAGATCTTCATAGTTCAGGTGGTTTCACTGGAACTGGTGCTCAAGGGGAAGCTCTTCCAAAACAAGAACTAAGAATATTTTATTAGCAGCCAAGGTTATTTGCATTATCACAAGGGAATGGCTCACACTTTTGGGAGGAAAGGGGGTGTTAGGGAAGGCATCTAAATTACTTGTGTTTTGCCCTGTCTTGTTCAAAAGGAAATAAAAGGAAACATTCTTAAACCAGAATTTTTTATTCCTACCCTCACTGATTAACCACTGCAGACTATTAGCATCTCAGAATTAATTTCTGCTTCTATCCTCCATGGAATCAATTCCAATGTAAACATCTGCTGGGTGTAAAAGAGGTGGCATATGACCTTAAGCAGCTCCTTTCACCTTGAAGTTACTGCTAGTTATCTTCCCAAGCTCCAATTGCAGAGAAGCAGGCCCTGGCATGTCAGGAGCTTAACTGCTTATTCTTTATTTTCATGCAGTAAGAGACTTGTTTGCTCAGTTACTCAGAGGGAAATGGCATACAAATCCAAGTTGAACATTTCATGACCTTGTATGTCTCTAGAAGTACTCAAATTTTAAGAGCAAAGGAGTTCCAGCAGGTTCCTACCTGAGAGATCTGTATCTTTGAGCTTCTGCTGGTGGCACCAGGAAGGCACCTGGAGAGTTTGTTCACATAAAGCAAGCTGGAGAAGGGCTCTCTTAGTTAAATAAATGGGACACTCATATTTTGCTGCATACAAAACCTTTATGCTAGAAGGAATATTAAATTAAGATATACAGTTCTTACTCCTTTTACTGGATGGATTCTGATAAATGCCTGCTGCTGTAAACTGGTAGCAGTGTCATAAGTAAATGTACAGTGCCAGTGCCTGTTAATGGTTTCTGGCAATGGAAGGGTTCATTTTTACTTGGCTTCAGCTCAGAGGAATATGTGCAGTCACTGGGGCTTGCCTCACTGTTAATGAATGGAAACAGGCACCTTACAGGGACAGATAAATCATACCTAAGAATAGTAACATTCTCGTTCAGACCCATGCAAGAACAGTGCTACAAAGGTATGGGCGTAGCATAAACAGCAGCTGCTCTCCTGCCTGATACCTGGAAACTCAAGAACGTAGACATTCTTCCAGCTTTTTGCTATCCAGTGAATTTCCAAGTGGGTGGCACTGCATAACCCCAAGAACAGTTTCTATTCTCTGCTGCAATACAAACCCACGCTCTTGAGAAGCCAGGTTTCATCTGCAGTGAAGTTTCTGGTAACACAGGCTTTGTGTGCAGCAGATTTTGGCCCAAAGGCTGGGTGCCAAGTGGAGTCATGCACACACAAGTTCAGAAAATACAAGGGGAAGAGAACTACAGCGGACAAATCTTGAAAAAAGCGTATTTATTTTAAAGTACAACCCAAAGTTGTATCTGTAAGAAATGCACATGGTATCTTGTTTCTTGCACAAGTCTTGGCTGTGTGCATTTCACTTCAACTTAAAAATGCATTCAGGTTTACAAATGTACAAACAGCATAAAGTGTATTACAGTCTCAACAGAATGCTCTTACATTCAGCCACTTTGCTCTTAAGGT
The DNA here is from genome assembly GCA_013397245.1 of Thryothorus ludovicianus. Lineage (NCBI taxonomy): Eukaryota > Metazoa > Chordata > Aves > Passeriformes > Certhiidae > Thryothorus > Thryothorus ludovicianus. The sequence goes on from VZTB01018026.1 coordinate 54,186, forward strand.
TTTGTGTTGGTTTTGTTGGTGTTTTTTGTTGATTTTTTTCTTTATTACATTCTTACAACCTGTGTTAACAAAGACAGCCTTATTTTAAAAAAATACTCTGCATTTTAGCACAAAGTGCCTTTTGATTTTAAATTAGAACTTGGAGGATAACACTGGAAAAAATTTAAAAACCCAAACTTTTCATGAAAGTATTGCATGCCAGGACCATTTTAGAGTTCAAATTGTTTCCTAAATAAAGATGGCAGATGGTAAAATATGAAACCAGTGAAACTGTTCATATTTACAGGCTTTAGCTGTAGTTGGGATTTGTGACCACACCCAGACATTTCCAAGCTTATCTGCAATCTCACACTACCATATTGCAGGACAGACTTTAGAAAGGAGCGAGTGATGAAAGCATGACTGACGGGGGAGGGGGCTGGGGGAAGCAACGGCCTGAAAACGACGTTTCAAAAAATTTGCATTCAGAATTGTATCACGACCTGGATAAGAGTTCTTTCTTTTAGCTTTAGTTTTCATGAGGATAGTGTGAATTTGACCAGGGATCTGAACTTCTTCTTCCAATCGTCGGGCTCCAGATTCTCCAAGGATTGTAGGTCTGTCCCATGTCCTCAGCAGGATTGGCAACGGTGGCAGCAGCGGGCGGCGGCGGAGCGGCGGCGGAGCTCTCACTGCCCATGAGATCAATGCCTGACAACGCGTTTGTTGGAGTGGTGAAGGGAAGGCCACTGTTGAGATTACTTGACCAAATGGAACTGCTGAATGGAGTGGTGGACCACAGGCCACTGGGGTTGCCCAGGATTGACTGCAGTAAAGACAGAGGAAGGCAAAGGACAGTTTGGTAAGCCTCAATTTCCACCCTGTTTACAGCCCCCCAAAAGAAAAGTATCTGAGCAGCAGCAACAAGAAGCTGGCTCTGGAACCCCTTCCACCCTCACTGCAACACAGAGCTCTGAGACAAGCCCTTGACAACAGCTTGCCCAGGAACCACACTGCTCCTGCAGCTCAGTGCTCTGGGAGCTGCTCGGGCTGCAGGGCACAGTCACGTCACAGCTTTTGAGCTGTTTTCATTTCAGCTGAGACGTACCCATACCAGTGCTAATTTAAGCACTAGGAGTATTCAACACACAAGGGCCAGAACACTTAAGCCTAAACAAACTAGTTAGAATGAGGTAGATAAACATGGTTTAAATATCAAAAAACAAAACATAACAAAAATTAAAGTTGCAATGGAAGATAACAGCAAAGTCCTTCTTTCATCGTTTTTGCTTCCAAATTTGTCTCCCTGTAGTCAGACCTTGTTTTGGATTAATCTACATGTGTTCAGTCCCACTGTACCTATTCCATATTCCCAGTATATACTTTTTCCCCATTCAGAATTTCTTCAGGTGAAAGGAGAGGGCATAGGGGAACTGGCCATTTATCACTGAATTCCATAAAGTCTGCCCTGGCTCAAGACACTTGGAAGTCTCTGACAAATGGTCATGGTGCAGATGCAGGTGAGTTCCACCACATGACAAATGCATCTGGGATATACAGGACAGGTACAGCAAGCCCAGAGAACATGTGCAGGAACACAAGGCCCAGGTTCTGTCAGCTGTGTTTTACTAAAGCCCAAACAGCAAGCAGAGGAACCTGACCCATGGTGTGGTGGAAAGTGATACCCGGAAGCAGCCAAAGATGGAGATGAGAAAGGTTAGCATAACTTTCTGCTAATATTAGCACAGAACCTGCTACATGTAGGCTTCTGGCACTACATAACTCAGTGTCAACAGATTTAATGTACATATGCTGTAAATTCAATTTGCAAATATACTGGAAACTTGATACACCCAAAAGGCAGCAGATTTGTTGAGTAAGTACAGTTAGGTAGAAACATCCTTATGTTTGGATTTAGTGGCTGGAGGTAGAGCACCCCTTCCCAAGACCTCTGCCCTTAGATAACACACACTGAAGGTTAATCAGTACCAGTGTACTCTGCATCTGAAGATTTAAATAAAAATCCCTTTAGGAAAGAAAATAAGGTAGAATCTGAAAATTTCTTCCTTTTGGATTTTTATTCTCTGCTCTGGAATGAAGAAGACAGGCTCAGTCTAATCATACCTGAAACTGGCTGGATACTAACAAACCACAAAATTTGCTGCCAAGGGCTGGACAGTAGTTCTGGGCACCACTTGGTGCTAACCAGGCCAACAACATCAGGATTCTCCAATGGCACTGAGAAACTGAGCCAGACCAGGCTCAACAGTGTATTACTGTCACATAAATAAATGGTTATATTTAAGCTAAGCCAGCATTAGGCTACTAAACCTACAGCAGGAAACACTGCTGCTCAGGAGCCCAACCCTAACACACTGTAAGTCCACCCTATTTCCTGCTGCAGGCAAGAGGCAGGAACTATTTGTTTTACTTGTCCCAAAAGTGTTTGGGAGATCATGATAGAAATAAATAAATAAATAAATAAATTCTCATAAATCAGAAGCAACCAGGAAAGGAGCAGCAGAGAAGAGCACCTGCTATGCCCTTTCAGGGCTGGTGGAAGGAGGTGCAAAGTGGCTGGTAGGCAGAACTACACACAGAGACAGGGGAACAGGGAGTGGGAGAATGTGGTTGGGAAGAAACTTGGGGAGAAGTACTCAGCAAGGCTGAGGGGGGATGGGATCCAGAAGGCAAATGCTCCTTAGCACAGAAGCAGAGTTGTGCAAACAAGGAGAAAGCAAGAGGAATAAGGAAGGAGAACAACAAAAATCAACTCTCCAGAAACCTTCCTAGAAAAAAGGGTAACACAGAAGCCACTGCCTAAGTGCTGTTTGCAACAATTGCTTTGGCTCTTGTCCCAGAATAGAGGAAAGGGCAGGGCCCTGGCCTGGTACCTGCTCTCTTATCAGACACCTAGAGCAAGGAGGCTCAGTAACAGGAAATGCCAAACTTTCCTGTTCTGGCTTGCTATAACCACTTGAAAATTCCACTATCGTTTACAATAGCTTTGACTATTTCAGTTAGTTTGCTGCTTGCTTCTTATTTGTTACATGATCTTCTCCTTGAATAGGCTTCTACTCAAATATCTCCTCCCAAATCAAAGTACTTAAATGGAATACCTGACACTTATTCTATACCATTTGCCTGGCTTCCATCTTGATGCTTCCTGAAGCACACTTCTAAATGTTTTTCAGAAGCAGCTGGGAAATATGAGTTAAGAGCTGGAGAGCTTGTTCTGGTTGTCCTCAAGCCCTCCCTCTATCAAATGCTGAGAAACCTGCCCTCCATGTGGCCAAAATCCAAACATCTTTACTTACATAGCTTCAGAGAGGTTCCAGCTCTGGTTGTAACCACATGACAAGGGCAGGATCTGCAAGCCCGTGTCTATAAGATGCTGTGTGACCTTCTTTGGCTTCCCCTGTCCCTGCCTTCCCCCACTCCATCTGAACTGCTCCCAGGTGAAGTAAACACTGCCTCTTACTCACTACAAAAACATTTTCAGAAGTCAACATGAAGAAGGATTTCAGCTGGCAGTGAAGACAGCTGTTGCAGCATAAGTTCTAGTCTGACACAAGGATGACAGTGCAGCACTACAATCTGTAAAGTTGGGGTTTTTCTCCCAAGTAAGGAGACTAATAGGTCTTTGTCCAACAGTCATGTCAACTTAAAATGTGTAAATTCCCTCTTCCTTTATTTTTCAGTTGATTGCTTTTCATCCCCAATTCCTCTGAATTAAATTAGATGGCACATACAGAACAGGTTGGTAACAATAAGAAACCACTGTATTCAGATGGACTGAATACTTACTGCAGTTGTATGAGTTGGGGAACTTGAGCTTGTTGGCCAGGAGGGTACAGAATCTGTAGCTGAAGGATCCCAGATGGATGATGGAACATTATTGAATTCATTCCAGTTTCTCTGAACATCCTGCCCATAAGCAGATCGAGCTAAACCAAGTTTGCTAAAAACCTCTAAAAATAAAATGAAATAAAAATGAGTACATTACTCTTCCTCTTTTTCCAAGAACAATACTTTTCACAATTATTTCCTATATTTTTCTAGCAGGTCTGCAGCAGTGATATTAGAAGAGGTCACACAATAATACAATTCTCATCTCACATGATCAGTATCAGAAAGTTACAAAGCTACAAAGTTCATCATGGTTACAGTGGGGAAAGAGAGTTGACCACTTGCTGTGGGTAATTCATCCTAGCCTGAGCACAGCAGTACTTAGAGTCCTGGCAGTTCTCTGTGACTGCAGCACTCCCTTGCCTTGCAGCACTCCCTTCCCAGGTGACTCCTGGCAGGAGGCAGCACTGGGAGTGCCCCACCCTAACCCCATCTCTGCTATAAGAAGGAAAAGGGAGCACCAGCAGTTGTGGCTCTCCTGCTTCTCACACATGGAAATGATCCCAGGCATTTTACTGGTGCCCTCAGAGCCACGGGTGCCAAGTGTTGCAGAGGAAGAAGGAAGAACCCCACAGCAGCAGCTGCCATTGTTTGCATTTCCAGCAGACATCAAACTCTTACAGTAATCAGCATTTTTTCAGTAGACACCAATACCATATCCAAAGTTTACTTTGCTTATCATCTTTTCAGGCACCTCAAAACACACCACACGTGCCCTAGTACATAAATCCTCCTAAGTACACAGAGCATCCACACCCTGTAACCTCAATGCCTGGCCATCTCTATTACATTTATGGAAATTTACCCAAGTATTTAAATACATTAATTAATTGCTGGGTTTAGTATGCATCAGTTCATTGTGCAGCTATACAAATACTGCAGGAAAAAAAGTGGAAAGCAACACGAGGGTTGGGCCACTGCCTCACTTCACAGACCCTCAGTCTTAGGCAGGTGTTCATGCTCAGGAAAGCACAGACCTACTGTCACATTTGCAGGACCTACAGTAAAGTTTTGGGGGAGGGATGGAGAGGAAGAAGACTAAGGAAATAACGCCCAAAATCCAGAAATTTTACTGCAACAGAGAAGCTCCAAACCCAAGCACTCTCAGCCCATCAAACACTCCATGAGATTTCACTAACTTTCTCTGGCGTGAAACATAGAACATACCACCAAATATTTTAACAAATGTTCCTACACAGTCTTCCCTTTCAGGAATGAGGATGGGAACACTCCATACTTAGAACAGTGGAATGATGACATAATAACATTTTTCTACCTGCATTTGAATACAGAAAAATATTTGAACAGAAAAACTCACCTCCAGTTAAGTTAAAAGAGTGTCCAAATGCAGAGAAGGAGTTGAGAGGTGTGAAATCAGGACTGCTGGGATTGCTGATAGGACTCCACAAACCTGAGCTACATTTTATGGAGGAACAGGAAGGCAGTACACAACTTATTAACACAGTACTATTGATAATATTAACTTACTGATCTATATACACATGTATGTGTGTATATATATTTAGCTATATATATTTATATATATATCTACATAAAAATATATAGTTAAACATGTACTAAATAAATATTTAATGGTGATCAAGAGTAAGGAAATCAATTTGGTTTTAACAACAATAGATTTTGGTGATACACATTTTCCTGTGTATACACCCACCTTGGAGTAATACAGTAATACAGACACAGTGCTCTTTAATCTGTAGAATGAGCATCAAACATAAGAGTAGCTTTTTTGATCAGATTTTTAGAAAACTCATGGAGTCCAAACCATAGTACAGTTTTTTCCTCAAGCTGATAAAATTTACAGTCACTTGGGAGGAATACAAATACAGTCATGGACAAGCTTCTTAAAAGTAACAGATGAGTTAACTGGAACCAGTGTTAAGGTACACACTCCTCAGTACTGAGAGAGCCAAGCTGATTTCTCATTGTGTGGATGCCCAGGAACACAAGACTGTTGAGTTACTTGGAATGAGGAGGAAAAAGGTCCCATCACATTCAGAACATCCTTCTCTCTACTTTTGAGTCACTTGTAACTCCTAAACTTTTCTGCAAGGTGAGGGATGCTGTGCCTGGCCTTCAAAAAATAGTTTAAAAAAAAACTAGCCAGAATGAATTCTGTCACTTCCTTCAAAATGCCATTTATAGCTCAATCTTCTTTTCTAGGGGTCTAGGTATTTGCCTAGAGAATATAAAAATTACCTGTCAGAGCCATCACTGTCAACAATTGTGTGGGAAATGCTGATATTGCTGGAAACATCTGTCTTGCTTGGAGAAACCTTTGGTAAACCACTGCCACCTGCAAGAATATGTTTGTAAAAAATGATTTAAATGATCAAAATAATTAAAATTATTAAAATATTATTTAAAAATGATTAAAATACCAGTAAAATAACAGAATATTCAGGAGATATTTGGAATTATTAAGAACTCCAAAATTGTTCTAGTACCTGGACTTTTGTCATAACCTGCAGCTACAGCAGCAAAAGTGGGGTTTCCATTCCTGCCTGGAAGAGAAGCTGCCTTTGCCAGCTTATGTTTGGTACCATTAGGCTGCTTGGTTTTTGTTTCACTAAAATGGGAAAGAAACAAAAAAAAAAGGGTAAAAAAAAGAGCAAGGTTTTGGACTTGAGCAGTTTGATTTAAAAAGCAGTAATTTAAGCTAGCATTCAAGAAAATGTCTGTAATAGCTCAACAGTTCATGTAATTGCACATTTTCCCAATCCACCAAGTTGTACAGCAAGGCGAGAGATGCACAGTGGTGTGTCTGCAGAAAAGCAATTTCCATGGGAAGAGGAAACGGGTCTGAGAAGGGGGAGATGCCCCCTGTGAAGAAGCCCAGTTCCAAAAAGTGCTCAGTGCCTGGGAAATCAGTAGGAGGTGGGATCTGGACTCACTTGCTGCAGCTGCTGTTGACGATGCTGCTGTAAGTGCCTCCTCGTGGCCCAAAGGCAAAGGACGTGGGAGGAGGGGGAGATGGAGAGGCGGGTGTTGGAGAGGGCTGGCGCTGCTTCAGGAAAGCGTCTGCATTCAGGGTTTGCAGAGACAGCTTATAGAGGTTGTCTGTGGCTATAAAGAGAAACACAAAACATCTTCCTTACAACAAGGATTTTCATTACTACAAAGGCTTCTTGAACTTCTGCTATCCCTTCTGTTCAATGGAGGAATTATGAGAAAGGCTGTTTGCTCCCAGAGATGGAAGCAGCAGCTCCTTCTCTATGCTCACCTGTGGTTATTCAGGTCTGCTGTTTATTTTCAGAGAGACTGATTTGCAACACAAACAACCAGGAGGAGGTGAGTTAGTTCCCACACAAGGGGTTTCCAAGGCAATCACAAAAATTGTAACAGTGTCCCAAGCAAACCACTGCTTTAAGGTGCTGTCAATATTCCCTCTCAAGGACAAATAAACTAATTACTCCAAATACGGCTGGAGCAGACCTGACCAAGCAAACCCCCATCTGCTGTAGAAAATACATATTTTATGAGCAGTAATCCTCATTTTCTCAATTTCCCCAGCAGCTTCTGAATCTTGTTCATCACTGCAGAGCTGCAGAGTGACCCATGTTCTGCCCATGCAATTTTCAAACCTCCCAAATTATACCAGATGCTATCAATCTGGGGCCTACAGCAGAAAAATGGAGCTCAGCTATGCAGTGAAAAGGAGACAGGAAGATCTATAAACAGACCAAGCCTATCTACAGATATTAATTGCAGAACACTCATTCTGCCATTGTTTAGTGATTACTTACAGCTGCCAGATTTGTGGAGAGGCACAGAGTCCCACTCTGGTGGTGGAGAATCCTTTTCCCCTTCTGAGCTGCTGGTGTTTCCTAGCTCCTGTGCAGAACCACTGGGGAGAAATTTTGCTAATACTGATGGTCTGTTCTCCATTAACTTACTGCTTGGACCTATTGAAACAAAAGAAAAACCAAGTGTGTGGATAATAAACTGAATAGCTTTGTTCTCACACCAGACTTAGAATTAAGCACTCAAGAGGAGTTATGGACAATGATGTGAAACTCTTGAGATATTTACAAAAACAGCCTCACCCTACCTCTTGTTTTGGGGAGGTTCCTTGATTTAGAGCCACTCGACAAAAGGTGAGGTGTAGAGATCTTGGATGGAAAGGTTTTTCGCTGCTTGTTTTCCAGTGGGGGAGTATAAGACAATTCCAAGGGACTAAAAGAAAAGAGAAATTCTTTTATTTTAAAGCTCTGAAGTACTGAAAAACACTTTTATATATATACATATATATATATATACACACACACATATATATACATGACCCACACTGCTCCACACATGTATTAGAGTCACACACATTCCAGAAGCAGCTTTCACCCTGGAGCTCCAGGACCACCAAACCCATTTGATTATACAGAGGCAGCAAGAAATGGCAGCTGCCCTTTTTCTACTCTGCCCCTATACACTCCTGTCACATCCCATGCTCCTAATATGCTATTTTCCTAAAAACAGAATTGGTTTTTAATCAATAATATAAAACTACTCAAATGCACGACCAAAGTCAATTGGCTGTATATTGCTCTTTTTCTGCAGGTATTTGATTCTCTCTCTCTAACTTTCTAGGGAGGAACTATTTTTCCTGTTCCTTACAGAAGAATTCCAAGCCATCTCTCATTGTGACCTTTGAAAGTTCATTTGCTTTATCTTACAACTCACAAGTTCATTACATTCACATGTAATGAACTTGTGAGTTGTAAGATAAAACAAATTATGTAAGTGTAAGAATAAATAGACTTTGCTAGGCAATGTTTCCAGGAATACTTTGAAGAACATTAATTTCTTCTAACTATAAACTCAGTCTACTGTTAATTACAACAGGAAAAACACAGCTGCTAAACCATACCTCCATTTGGTAAAGTTTACTTTTGTGGCACTTGGATACCAATTTGATTTCACAATACTATTTTGGAATAAACTAGCTACAGTAAGACTAAGATTCTTCATGTTTCCTCCTATCTGTGCTCTGCAATCAATCACACGCCAGCAAGGGACAGGGACTGGCAGTGGCAGCAGCTCCTTTAATAAAGTATCCAAGACTGACCTTGCTCTATGATATGAAAAAGGAAACTGAGGCTGCAGTTTCCCAAGGGCACTCCCATTAATGCTGGCTCAGTGTGCTGCCCCTAGAAACATTAACCCCACATTTTGTATGCAATAGCTGTTATAAAAACCTTAACATCGCTTCGCCTGATTTTCATCACTGGATTTAGCTCTCACTTATGTGCTGTGTTTTCATTAAGTAATTTATTATTTGCAAGCTTCAGATATTCCCTGACATCAGGAAGGAAGAGGAAGCTGCTTAAAGGTACCCATTGCTGGCATTTGCCCAACTGGTAGCTCCAACAGGCAAATACAGACATTTTTATCAATCTACCTTCCCTTTAAACATGATACTTTCCCTACTAAACAGCCTTCATTATGCTTACCTGCTTTTCACATCTACAGGGATTTCTTTCTTGATACTTGTAAGCACTTTTTTGGTTTTCTGTTTTATGGGGACTATTTCATTTTCAGGTTTTTCTGCTGTAACTTTTCCCTTTTGTTTCTCAGGTTCCTATAAAAGACATAATGACACATTAATAATCATGAAAATCAAGGCCCCTCTTGCATCAGAACACATGTAACAAAGAGGGATGAGGAAAGAATGCTGTTGGAAAACATGAGCAGATTTGCAGTATTGAAGGTCTTTTTTTCATGATTTAGTGAGTTTGCCTACAAAATATGGTTTCTATTTTTTCTACTTGGAGATGCAGAAATGGAAATAGCAAATTAATGATTTTCAAGCAGATCTGATGTTTGCAAATACATAGCTCCCCTGGCCAGCCACAGCCTCTGAGTCTGCTTAATGAGATGCTAGCTCTGTACTGAGACTTTCACTGCATCTAAAGGTCCACCTAAAACAGATGTCCATGTCCTCCTAAAACATGCCCAGGTCACCTAAAATAGACTCTTCAACAAAGCAAATAACATGAGCAACTACACTATTCAATTTATTATTTTCTTTAACCACATTTCTAAGACTTTCTAAATACAAGTATATTCTCAAATAGCCGTCCTGAAAAAATCAACAGTAACTTTCAAGTGACAACTTACTTAAACTATAACCTTTAAAATATATCCTATGGATTTCTTCTTTCCACAGCTATAATCCCTGTCTTTTATAAAGTTCAAGACATGAAAATTTAGAATTGGTTTTCTTCCCTTTGGCATAAATCTCTCCTTTGTTTGTCAAAGTTTGCTTTAGGACAAAATATTTATGACAATCCAACCTCTACACAAATTGCAGACATTAGTTTATTATCTTGGAGCACGTGAGCTGAATAAGTTTAGGAAAGGAAGGGGTATTGTATGAGGTAATTAAGATAACTGTGTGCTGACAGGCTACCACCATTGATCTGAGTCTTTGTAACTGACTAAAGGCATGATTTAGCATGCACCTTAATTATTGAATGAAATTAGCATCTACACTTCGGAATTTTATTCTGCAAATAGAACAGGCCAGGAGACAATTACCACAATGCTGCTGACTAATTCAAGCCACAGTCACCTGGGCATTTTTAGTCCTGAGACTACAGGACTCAAGCAGGTTCACACTCAGAAGTGCAGATTTGATAGAGTGAGGGCAAGAATCAGGAAAGGTACTTTTTAATTAACATTCTTCCTTTATTAGGCATCATGTGAAACTTGAGGATGGTGTGGGGGAGATAGACTGTGTTCCTACTCCTACTGTGACACACTGATATACAAGGGCCACCTTTTCTCAGCAGTGCTGTACCTCTTTAAGAAGTGGTTCTGTATCTGGGTTGGAGGTTTCTGTTGTGGTTGAAGAGCTGTCATCATCTGCCAAAGAATCCTTCAGCTCATCCTCCTGTGGCTTTCCTTTCCCTCTTCTGTCCTTTTCTTCCCGCTTCTTCTGTGGCTTAACCTTGCGCTGAATTGTTTTCCCTTTTCCTAGAAAGATAAGGATGCTTCAGATTCCCAGCAGCAGTGCTCAGAGACAGGCTAGGTCCCTTCATTTTGGAGGTTACTCCATGTGATTTAGCCTCTGAAGTTTGTTGCCTGTTATGACACACCAATCACTTTTGCCCCTTTGCACCAAATGTGAGCAAAAGAAGAACCCTGATCTCCACCACTACATTTATGCTCCTGAGCTGTGTTCCCAGTGTCTCTCTGTGGATGTGGGCACCTAGTTGCCTATAATTCCTCTCTGCTCTGCTCCTGGCATTCCTTTTAAACACCATAGAATCCAATTTGATAGTTTAACCACATAATACCAGATTTAAACATAAATTTCTGAGGATGGCAAAAGCTCTATCTTCCAAACAAATGAAGAACAGAAATGATCAGCATAGTTGTCAGTTGCAAAAAAATCCCAACAAAATATAGAAAAAATAATAGTGTGGATGAGAAAAATCACTAATAGCATTTGCCTAGCAAAGAGGTAAAAATCACAAATGACAAAATCCTGAAAAATCTCACACCCAAATATACTTTCTCCTCCTGACATATCTTACTCCTTCAGAGTGGACTACTCTCAGTACAAAGCAACTGTGCATGTGCCTGTGTGGAGTCTTTGTGAGCTTATCATTGCCTGCTGCTGTATTCTCACAGGATCTGAACTTTCACAACAGTATTATGTCTTACTAGCTGTAGTATGTGCCTTTACTTATAGGATCTTAGACACTGCTCTTCAAAATGAGCACTCTCATTTATGAGCCACACAGTGCCTGCATAGAGCCTCCTGCATAGATTTAATTGTTCACTCAGATAAAGACTCAAGTAACCTGTGCTGAATAACTGGATTCTGCCTCTTCTGGAATTTGTACTAGCTCAAGCTGGAATTGAGACTGGAGGCACCATGGCAGCTGTTACACTTCCTCTGGCAAAATGGTAAAGTTTGTACCAAACCAGAAATTTGCCTTCAGTATTTTGGCAAACACCAAATACATACCAGCACCTTCAAACTTTGTTTTTAAGACATAAGTATCAGTGTATTCAGTATCTAGGACAACAAAATATTGGAGATGAAAAATATTCTTTTTAGCGTGAACGCAAATAGATATGTAAATACAAGTAGATCTTCCCATGAACTCTTTCCAAGGTTGGCTTCCAGCATACTGGGGGCATTTTGGATGGGCCTCAGAAGGCCTATTCCAAAATTTGCTTGAAATGTAGTCTACATTCAGGATTGTTAAACAGTTTAATGTTCATAATTAGAAAATCTATGTAAAATGTTATCATGACATTCAAATGCAACATAAAGCAGCTGTTTAACAAAAATCTAATGCAGTCTCCACTGCAGTCTGCTAGGACCCAAGTATTAGGAAGATGAAACAGAAGACTTTATAAGACAGCAATTCTGCACAGGTTCTTATGACAGACAGTTTTAGTCCAGAAGCTTCTGCTTCTGCAAAAGTTTGTGATTAGCTTTAAATAATTATCTAAAGACAAATACCCATGTGTGTATGTAGGTGCAGATAGATTATGGAACCTCCCCTATGGTTTTACACTTTTACATTTTAAAGATGACAAATGGAAATGGGCACACTACGTTATCTGGAGTGGGAATATGCTTTGTCAAACTTGGTGGTCTCCACATACTGCGTGCAGCTGCATCACAAAAAACTCTCAAGTGCAAGAGCTGCTTCCTTCTTAGGGGGAGCTAGAAATGGGAGATGTGCTCCAAAGTGCTTTCAGGCATTCAGTACATGGACTGGATCAGTCCACTGCACAACCATGTATGCTCGTATGTAACCCATGAGAATGCTGCATCCTCACTACCAGACACTTTGCTTTCCTGAGCTCAAACATTGCACTGTTTGCCATTATGGACACCACCCATGAAACCTCCCAACCATCACATCACCTTCTGGAGTCCTATTTAGCCCTTATGGAATGAATATCTGACAAACTGATGGCAGTTCTCTTAATTCTCTCATCCGCCTCCCACTGTGAAAACTAAAACCAATACAGCCCAGAAGCAGAGTAATATATTTCAGTAAGACACCAAAACCTCTCACCACTTCAGACTCTCCACTTTGAAAGTCCAAATGCATCCTAACATCCACTCTGAACTAATCAAGAACTTCCTACTCGTTACCACCTAACAGAGTGAAGCCTTTGTCTTTGGTGAGGCACAATCTTACAGATGGTGTAGTGTTTATGTCTTCCCATTATTCATTTTCTTAACTTTATCTCTAATAATCAACACAGTATCAGTGCCATTTCTGTACAAGTGTTGGTGAAAAATTGTTTAGAAATAAACATATTAACAGTAAATAATCATATAACTCTGGGATGCAATTGAAATTGCTAATAAAACATAATAATTAGAAATCCTACTTCAAGAAGTGTTCTCAAGAAGGCAATAACTGACATAATTTCAAAAGTCTAAACCTATCTAATGTATGAAATTCAATTCATTATTTTAAGCACTACACAACTGGAAAGATGGATAAACAAGTCCAACTCAACTCTAGCCTCATCCAAAAATGAATGTAATGTATAGACACAGGTGCCTTATACTAATTTGCTGACCACCTGACATTAAGGATTTTCTACAACTGCAAGTCTGGGCATGAAGAATTCCATTCCCAAACAATACCACAGGGGATATTTACCCATCTCTCTCTTCCTCTCCTCTCTTTTGCCCTGCCTCCCTTTTAACAATATACTAGGACAACTTCCTTTTCCCTTCCTCAACCCTGAGTCCCAAGCCTAAATGATGGAGGTGGGAGGGACGGATACCAACCCAAGAGCAAAGGAGTAGCAACAAAAAGCATTTTTCTTTTTCAGAGAATCAGGTGTTAAGATATTCATATCTGCTTTCATCAGAACATGCCATCTTTTTTTGCAGGAAGAATGACAAGCTAGCACTGCACAGTGAACTTCACTCCGTTCCACACTATGAAACATGACCTTTACAGTAAATTAAGCCTTGTCCTGCGGGTTACACAGGGAATCATCCCATTAAAACAGAATTGTATTACCTTTGTTTTTTGCTAGTGGAGATGGGGGCTGTTCTGTAAACACATCAGGGGAAGGGGATTCTGGGTGGTCAAAGTCTTTTTCCATAGTTTCTATGAGCCCAGTGAGATCGGAATCCTCCGAGCTGTGCCTTCTGCTGCTGGCACATTCGCTGTGAGGCGGGCTGAGGAGCGGGAGCTGTGGCAAAGCACTTTCAGTCTGTTGCTCTTGCTGCTGGGGCCCGGGTGCTGGGGGTTGCTGGAGGGGCTGCTCTGCCAAAGCTGGTGCCTGCTGCTGCATCAGCTGCTGGTTCTGCCTCGTCCCCTTGGCTCTTTTGCCTGCAGCATGAGTCTGAGCTGTGGCACCTGAATCCAAGGTAAAGGAGCCCGTTCTGTTTACTGACTGCATGGAAGCTGCTTGTGCTGAAGTCCTGTTAGGTATACTTGAATTGGTTTTGGATTTGATGTTTTCAACATCAGGTGCATTTCTATTGCTGTGAAGGTGTGCTGTTGCATTGCATTGCTTATGATTCCCTGCACCGGATCGTGAAGACGAACTGCCTGCTCCATAAATTCCTCTGGACGAACTGTGATTGGAATCCGATCCAAGTGTATTCAAGCTGGAAGAGTAACACATGTTTAAACATACTCTACAATGTTTCCATTCTTCACCATGAGCAGAGAATCACTATATCCAAAAGAAGCCTTGAACTATACTATCCTTGGCATACAACCAGTAAAAATGCCTAAAACTGGCTTGGCAAGCCAGTAGCCTTTACCATTTCCTGTTCAGCCACCTGCTGTACATAGGAACAAAAACACAGTAAAATGACTGTTGATATATATGATGGAGGGAACACTGAAAGGAGATGATCTTCACTTAAGAAAGCTAAAGTAGAAACTTCTGGCCTGCAATTCTTTTCAGCAGTCTATACATTTCATTTTTGAAAATATTAACAGGAAACTTGACAGGGTTTGGTATTTGGTGGATTACTTTTTTTTCCTTCTTTTTTTTTCCCCCCCAAAAGAAGAATATTACTCACAATCACAAAATGTATCTTTTCATCCAAGTCATCTTTTTACAAGCAACTGTAGGGATATCTTTAGTCATTCTCCTGAACTACAGAGCAGTATTACTTTCTCACTGGCCTGCTAACTGAAGAAGAAATAAATGGCAGAAGCACCACAAGAAGCCCAAACATTTACTCACTTTCCATCAGATGAAATTCCAACTATTCTCCTGAGATCAAGTGGCCTTCCCATATCAAAGGGAGGGTTTGAGGCCTCAAAGGACAAGCGTCTTCTAAATGGCTCCCAAATTCCTTGAGCTTCTAGATAGGCTGTTCCAATTACCAAGAGAAAGAGTACACTGCAGAGAAGAAAGGTAGTTATGTAAGAATTTATTTCTTAGTTTTGAGCATCTAAAAACTGATGACTCTAAACATACAGGACAAAAAGTTTATATCCTGTATTGAAAATACTAAAAATTGCATCAAAACCACAATTTTTTTTCTGATAGAAACATAATATACACAAGACTGGCATGATATGCAAATCACCAGCACTGAGAATGGGAGCTAGATGCAAGCCTGACGTGCTGTTACCAAGTGTATTAATCCAAAAGAAAAATAGTTGGACTTCAAAACTTGGAGCCACAAGCATGTAACTATTCAAAGCAAAAAGTAATTTAGGGAAGGCAAAAATAAACACCACCTTATCAAATTAAAAACTCCTGGTGTTCATTATATGTATCATTATACAAACTTTTAGTGTTCATTCCTAGAAATAAAGGATAGCTTTGCAGTGATCTGAAAGAGTTATTTTAGTGGCAACTAGGAAACACATACATGATGGAATCCTAGAAGTTAGAGGCAGTTTATGGACAGGAATCATGGAATATTATAAAATATATTAGGACTCTTCTCTAGTGTGCTGCTAAAAGGATTTTGGTATTTTTAGGAAAAAGACACAGTAAGGACAGGGATTAGTATTCTCTATTCTTTGTAAAGTGTAATTAACAAATACATCACCTATAAAACTACTTATGAGCTGACAAACATGACTTACTCTGTCAAAGAATTAAAACCAAATTCAGCCTATGCATTTCTAGCACATACATAGAAGAAAACCACATAAGTACTCACTCAGCACTTTAAGTAATGCAGTGTTAGTGATGACACAAAATTTCCTAAGTAACAGAAATTTTCCTCTTACTTTAGAAAATGCAGTTTCCTCACTAAACACTGCATTACTTAGGAAAGTGCTGAAGAGCCAAAAAAGAAAATGAAGTGGGCTGTAACTTTATCTTCTCTATTTCTTTTGCTAATCCCTACAAGGAAAGACAGCCTAAGTGAACATTTGCAAAATGGAAGAGCCAGTAACTTACTGTGGGAGAAAAAAAAAAAAAAGGAATATGACATTCAGCAGCACACAGGAAGACCACTTTTTCTTCAGGGGCATCTACAGCACCAATACATTTCACAATAAGATATAAGTGTAACACTAATGAAAAGAAAAGTAGCATTTGCTGCTACTGATAAGTAAAAACTCATACTGATAAGTTTCCATGCTGGGGTTTTGTCTGCACAGAAGCAGTGGGGTAAAGCGTCTCACATCCAAGAGGTGAGCAGGGACATAAGGTTTAAAACTCTTGATTTCAAATGAAGATAGGCAGAGATTAGACTATGAAAACAGTGACATTTTCAACTCACAATTCAATATGGTATAATTAACACATGTCTGTCTGCTGAGGAAAAATGTGCATTAATATCCTACTACTCAACCTGTGAGTGTGCAGTGTTGCAAACAATGTCCTTCAGGTTCTCAGAAATCCCATTATTAGTATCACCAGTTGTCTGTCACATAACAAGTGGCAGCAAAGTTAAATTCATCCAAGGCATCTGCTAAGCTCATTACAGTCACTGCCTTATATCTCTCAAAAGCACAATACTCCAGAAGGATGTTTACATTTCTGCAGGAATTCACTGCCATCAGTGTTTTAATACCCAATATGATTCAAGTTTGGCTTATTTATCAAAACCCCTACAGATTATCAGGATTAACAGGACTATGTATCTCACTTAAGGAAATAGTTTCAAGCAAGAAGTGTATTATTTTGTCCTTGGTTTGAGCAGAAGGTCAGTACTCCTTTGCCTTAAACAGTTCACACTCAATCTATAGGAGTATTTATCAATTTGATTTCCTTTTAGCCTATTGTATTTTACAACAATTAGAGCATGTGCTGAACACCCACGTGCTTCTCTGTCTGCCCATATCTGAGCAGTGGCAGTTCGTGCCCATAGAGCAGTAAGAACAAACACACACAACCTCATTATTCCTGAGATGATTATGTACAGTGCCAGTTCCCAGTTGGGCCTGGGCAGTGCTTCTGCACACGTTGCCAACATGTGATATGGAAGCGATGCGTTCAAGATAAATACAAATTCAGAGCCTCCTGCAGTGATGAATTTTAATTCACGTATAACTCTGGAAGCAGTGAAATCTGGTGTAAACCTGGAAACAACATAAAGCACGTAAGAACTTTTCATATGAACAGCACAAAGGTGTAAGGCAATTCTTATAACTCATAAATTACAAATTAAAAAACCTGTAATTCAACTCCATCAATTATCACACAGCCTAAAAATACTTGTGTATCTTTCAAATACCTCAGGATGTGTTTGACTATGCTCATTAACACATCCAATTCTACATTACTCCAGAGGTACCATATGAAGTTACAATACCTGAAAATAAGGTTTTACTACATCTGTTAATAAAACCCATGAATGCAGTAAAATGTAACAGCAGGTCTAAGAAAGTAATGGAACTAACTACTATGTGAGCTATAAATTTTTTAAACACTTCACCTTTGAGTCACAAACCTGACTTTTCAAAAACATTACCACTACATCAGAGTCTCATCAAACTAAGATTGTGCAGAAATACTAGTGAAATACTATTTCACTGCAGCAATATTTCATAAATCCACTTGCAGAACAGAAGCAACTTCTGAACTTTTTAGATATAATTTTCTGAATAGTTAACTTTACAACAAAACATTGTTAAAAGATCAGTGTTTGGTGCAGAGATTTTTTTAAAATAAAAAGTCATAGAATTACACAATCATTACCATGGAGGCAACAGATAAAATATTCAAGACTAAAATACTGTGCATTACAATAAAAATCCTTGGACCAAAGGCTCTCTTGTACATACTGCAATGCACCAAAATCATATGTAGGTCTAGGTCCCATGTGCATTCACAAGTCAAATGAGGGAAATTTATATAACCCCATATAGTAACATTATTCCAACACAGCAAGTTATACTTACTGGATAGTAATAGAACTAATATTATAGTCAGTCACAAAAACACGGTACAATGACAAATCAAAAGTGTTTGCAAGGAGAGAAAAAGATCATAGTTGTATAACACTGTACAAAACTCCCATACACCCAAAACTCCAGTAAAAAAACCTTAGAATTTAACCAAGAGAGCTTTCCTCTGAAACAAAATTAAAATTCCAAAAGTAACACTTCATTTATGTGCAAGAAAAACCACTTACAATATGACAATGTCTTTAGAGGCATTGGCACTTAGTGCAAATTCCTGACAGTTAACTACTTTAAATCCATATCCTTCACATGTGTAGCCACTGATTTCCATCGTTTTCACATTAATCTGCAGCTGCCCTGTATTTTCCACTTTAAACGTTCTTCTCAATGTGAAATTTGGTTCTTTGTATTTCATTTCTAGAAACAAACAGCAGTGGTTAGTGTTAAGCAGATATCCTTCACTATACTAATATTTTACAGCAGAAGAGAGTTCTGTCAGTATTACAGCATAAGGGAGACAAGCAAGGTCCATGGAAACTAACTTGTAGGAACATATCTCCGCAGCCAGATTCCCATCACTGTCAAGGTAGGGCACTTGTACAATTCCAGAGGCCTCTAACTCACTAGGGAAAAAACCACAAACCCCCTAAACTCTGACAGCACTGCTGCCCCACAAAGAAATCACCTAAGCTGCAAAGTTCCTTGATGTACTGCCTAATGTTGTGGTATTCTGTGAACAGTCCCAGCAAAAGAACAATTAAAACATGTTTGTTTGTTTCTTTTTTTTGTGTGTCTTAAAAATAAAAGTACATGGCTTGACTACATATATATTTTTAGCAAAAGAATCCCTAACCACAACAGGTAAAACATGATGACTAAGCTTTCCTTCAAGTTTTCTTACTCACCCCCCTGCAAAAAGCAGAACAATCTCAGATAATAATTAACATGGCACTTAAAAATGTCTGGAAAATTGCAAAGTAGCAAAGCAGATTTTAATACCAGATATAACTAAAACTCTTTTACCAGTTTCTTAGGGAATACAGGTACTCAGTTCTCCTCTCAGAAGTAAGCCTGAGGCCACAGAGCAGAACATCTCTCTCTGATCTCAAAGTAGAATCTGGCTGGGATTTAATTTTCATCAAGGAACATGCCCAACCTTTTTTCCCCAATGGCTATGTGCTTAAAGATTGTGAAGGTGTGAAGAAAAGAAGCACATAGGAAGTAACACCCATGATAAAATTTGCATTACATTTAGGAACTAGAGATCTTGCTAATAAATATGCCAAGATCTTTACCTCCTCTGACTTGAATTTAAGTGGGCAAAGAGTTTCTGTTTTCTTTCCTAGTTCTCATGTTAAAACAAAAAAATATAATATATTTTGTATTCTGCCTAAACAAAGTAGTAATTTTAATGCATTTAAAGGAGTTGAATTTCTGGGTCACTAGAAGAAGGGAAAAATACTTGTACATATTTCAAGTATTACACATAAAATATGATTTCTGTTCAGCATATTCACCCAAGAAGTACTCACTTTCTGAACAGTCTTTTAATAATGCTTCTGTGATTTTAAAGCGTAAAGAACTTCCTGGACCAGGAGGTTTGCCTGCAACCTTCAAGCTCTCAGTAGTTCCTTGTCCTTGCACCATTATGGCATCTAGCACAGTCAAATTATTTCTATGGGGAAAAAAGAGGGTGAGGGGAAACATTCATAAAAGCTTCTCTATAGACTATGAGTCTACATGCCAAATCTGGAGAACAAATACAGAATCTGTTCCACAGCTAATTCCCCACATTATGGAAATAAACAGCAGGGGTCTCAAACATAGTGTTTACAAGAGAAAACTCTAAGAAATCACAACATACAAATACAAACTTCAGTGAAATACTAGTTAAAATCTGGATCTCTTACTAAGGCATCACATCTGATAGAA
The DNA here is from genome assembly GCA_013397245.1 of Thryothorus ludovicianus. NCBI lineage: Eukaryota > Metazoa > Chordata > Aves > Passeriformes > Certhiidae > Thryothorus > Thryothorus ludovicianus. The sequence goes on from VZTB01018026.1 coordinate 74,351, forward strand.
AATTAACTCAGTGCTCTTTACCAGAAAGACTGAATTTGCCTTGTAGCTTGATCTTGCAAAGGGCATCTTTAACCAGAGACCCTCCTTTCAAGACAGTGCAGGATGTATTTCAGAAATCAAGTCTCCCTGCACTGGTGGGTGAGAGGCTGGACATGACCCAGAAAGCAAATCACACCCTGGGCTGCACCCCAAGCAGCGAGGGCAGCAGGGGAGGGAGGGGATTCTGCCCCTCCACTCTGCTCTGCTGAGAGCCCACCAGCAGTGCTGCATCCAGCTCTGGGCTCCCAGCACAGGAAGGACATGGACCTGTTGGAACAAGTCCAGATAACAGGCACCAAGGTGATCAGAGGGATGGAGCACCTCTGCTATGAGAAAAGGTTAAGAGAATTGGGAATTCTCTATAAATAACAGAAATAGAATTCCTATTCAGCCTAGGAAAAAAAACCATGTTTCCTGGTGACCAAATAGGAGATCTAGTATTTAAAGGGAGCCCATAAGAAAGATAGAGAAAATTTTTTTAATAGGCCCTATAGTGACAAGAAAAGGAATGATGGTTTTAAAACTACAACAAGGTAGATTCACACTAGATATAAGGAAAAAAAAAATTACAATGAGGGCACTGAAACACTGGAACAGATTGCCCAGAGAAGTGGTAGATGCCCCATCCTTGGAAACATTCAAGGTCAGGTTTGACAGGGTTTTGAGAAACTTGAAATGTCCATGGTCATTGCAGGTGGGTTGGATTAATGACTTTTAAAGGCCCCTTCCAAACCAAGCCCTTCTGTGATTCTGTGGTAAGTACAGCAGTGGCTTATATATTTGTATTACTGAGTATGTACTAAATACAGTTAAAATACTCTAAGACATGTCACAATTACAGTTACATTAAATCTTTCTGCAGACACATAAGATTTTACAATTATTCTTGTAAAAGCAATAGTTTCTTGACAGCTGATGGCAAGTATGGTCTTATATATAAACAGAAAAACATAAAAAAGCTCATACTTATTTCAGAAATATCTCTCTTACCTGATAACAATCAATGATGAAACAGTTTTATTAAGAACTGGAGTGAACTTCACTTTGACAGACTTTCTCTCACCAGGTTTTAATATTAGATTTAAAATGGAATGACGAGCCAGGCCCTTTGTAAGTCCCACAGTGGTCTGTAGTGGTTGTACCTTCAGAGGGTGGGGAAAACAAAGCAATGCTTTAAAAAATGGGACATTTTTACATATATTTGATAGAAATGATATTATTTTAGCTAGAAAATTGATCTTGTCCTAAAAAAGGATATTACTCAATGACATATTCTGGATTTTTTTAACCAGAAACACTGATAGCACAAGGATTTCCCTTCTTATAGTAAACTGCTTGTATTAATGGATAAGCAGAACAACAAAACAGAACCGATCTAAACTTCACTGAGGTAGATTAATAAAGTTCTAGTGGAAGAAAGATTCTTACATATATATTTTGAACATTAAGTTAGTATCAAGCTGTTATGGAATACTTTTTCTCCTCAGAATTTTCCATTATTAAGCAAACAAAATGGAAGAACTACTCAAAAAAGTGTGTTTTGCTAAGTCTGCCATTAGTCTTGAGACACTGAATATGCATTGAATGGTAATCTAAAACAAACTGCAAATGGAGGGGAAGAGTCAGATAGAAAATGAAGTGCTTAGGATGTAGTGTGCTCTGTATGAAAAAGCACACACTTAAAATTAGTCCCCAATACTCAAATCACTTAAAAGAACCACCAAAGCAATGGGATAATCAATTCCTTGCTAATTTTACAACTAGTAACCACTACGCTGAAGAAAATAATCCTGTCAGTAAGAGAATGAGAAAATGCAGTTTTCCTGTAACTTCCACAGTTGTATTATAATGTAAGCACATAGAAAAAGTGACACTTAATAAGTTACATTTGAAGAAATATTTCTTCTCCCAATTTCCTGATATCCAGCAGACACTACATTTATATTACATTTTCCACACCAATACCTAATCTTGAAGACATGTGTGACTGAATTGTTATTAAAACATTAAAATACCTGAATTTAAAATTATCAAGAATGTATTGAAATACTTACACAATTTCTGAAGACCTGGAACTCTAGAGTCCTCTGATTGAAATTAGTTGGTTTACTCAAATTAAACCTGAAATGAAATTGCAATTTTTTTCTTTCTCACAGATCAAGGAAGGTTATAATACACTTGCATTTATGGATTTTAGCACAAATCAAGTATCTATGGTAGCACAATATGCAGCTGAAAGCATCACTTGATTTTATTTTTTCTTATTTCCCCCCCCTCATTGAACATCAAGTTAAGGAAGAAATGTAAACACATTTTAGCTCAGTAAAAAATACAGATGTGTGTTCAATGGCTACAGATTCAGTTCCCAACTGACCTAATGATTCAAATTCTAGAGGTGGCCAATCCTAACTACCAACACAGCTGCTGTATCACACATTCACTCCTTGTAAAATGTGTTTTTTTGCTGAGAGATACCACCCCAAGGATTCCACAACACCACTTACCGTTCTAAGAGCTTATCAACAAAAGCAGATGGGTTAGAATACAGAGCCACTGGAAGAAACTGAATATACACAGGAGCATCAGCTGGATTTTCTAGAAAAATTTCTTCTTCCTAGTCAGAAAGAATTTTTTATAAGTTTACATTACATTAATGCAATTAGAAACTTGTTAAAATGATAATATCACTAAAATAACTTACTGATGAGCTGTTTGTGTTGGTAAGAGGGAAGTTTAGATGACGTGGTAAACTAAGGATGGAAGGCCAGGACATTTCTGCTGTAATTTTCAACTGAACATCCTTCTGAAGATCTGTATCTACTTCAAATACAGCATTGAGTCTAGAGAAACAGTTACAAAACTCACTTTTACATTTTGCAGAAACAGATTTTGAGAATGTAACTGAGATTCAGAGCAGTAAGAAAAATAACCCAAAATGTATTTGATGATTTGCAATGGTATAGACAGTAGAAAGGCAAAACTCCAATATAGCATCCTCAATCTAGAAAATGTATTTTGCCTGCATATGTACACTAAATCAGTACATCTACTCTGAATGCAATGGATACACAGACTGTGTGCCTGCACACCTGTCTAATAAACCTAAAGCTAACCTGAACAAGTCATACTGGGTGCTAGCCACTGTTTCCATCACTGAATTAAGTTCTTTGCTATTTAAACAACCTCCAAAACAGACTTGAGTCCCTCTCTCCTACAAGCTCTCCAGTCAGCAAAAGAGATGAAATACTAGGCTAAAAATTCAGAGAAATATTTTGGAGAAGCTCCAAATGTTCAAGTCACAGTCGCTCTGTTTTCAGAAGTTGTCTCTCCTTTTCCTGAATGATCCTTTGGACATCTGGATAATCTTAACTCTCTTTAAAAGTATGAAATACTTTAAAATTTATTACAATAAATAATACTAAAGCATTGTATATTCAAGCTAGAACTACTCTTCATTCAGAACTGATCTTTAGTAGCATTCTCCTTTACTGTTCTCTTACTGTAGGGGATAGAACATTCTTGAAAGTTACTTCTGTGGCTAAATATAGGATTCTACTTAGATCAAATTTTCTCAGGATTTAATATATCACCATTATAACACAGAAGTGATAAAGGGGGAAATGCTTTGGTTATTCTATTTAGTTGCACACAGACATTTAGTTTCTTAACATACCTTTTTTGTAAGGGTAATCTGGATGCTATCAACACAAACGACACACGCTGTTTATGTTAACTTGTGTCTCTTGGAGATTAAATCAACTTTATTTATGTATGAGAAGGCAGATGTTTAAAAGGTATGTAGCAGCCTATAGAGTTTAACTTTTCTAAATATCAAGTAGCAATCATTCATCTTCTCAAGGTAAAATACAAGAAAATGTTGTAATTCACTGAAACGCAAAAATCCCAGTATGGTAATAACAGAAAACCATATGAAATCTTAAAAGGGATATTGAGGATACTATTTTAAAACAGTTTAGGGATACTGAAAAACTAGTAAAATCTAGTTTTGGAAATTTTTACAGAGTAGAGACTGCCTTGCTGTTACAATATTTTCAAGAACTTCAGCAACTCAGTGAGCAGTAACTTCCAGTGTTTTCTTTAATTTGAGGAAGTTATTGCTGGTTTTTAACTTTTAAAATGCTCTCTTTAAAGGTTTTCCAGAGAAGCCCAAGCAATTCTTCTTGGCCCCCTCTCAAAGAGTACAGCAATGTTAAGAAGCTTTGTATTCTATAAGAGCACACAGAATTATTGCTGACTTAAGGCCTGAGCCAACAACAGGAATATAATACTTACCTATGGCTTGAGTTCTCTTTTATTTCTGTCCATTCTTTGAACAAATTCTCATGCAAATCCCAGTCAGAATCCCATGCATCTTCTTGCATTGCTATGCTGTGCTGAACTTTAGATTCAGCTGTAAGAAATAATGTTTTCATAAATCCTCAAGTAAAATAATTGAGAAGAAAACTTATTTTAAATTATTTTCATTATAAAGTTGAACTTTACTTACATTTAGATAGAAAAGGCAATCCTACATAACAATGATCTCCACACTGTAAACCAGGATCAAAATAAATATTTGCAATCTGCAAAACACATAACAGCCGATCAAATAAACAGTAAATCTAACGACCAAGGGAAAAAGAAGGAAGATTTCTGTTAAACACAGAAACTTAACACAAACGTTTAGAAATAAGAAACAAACCTTTGATTTTTTTCCTGGCTCTAAATCTTCTTTATTACTTCTTAGCCTCTTATAATAAAACCTTACATCTTCTGAGAGGGACCGTATGTGTTGTATTTTCACTTTCTGAGAAAAGGAGTTCATAATGTTCAGGCTCTGGTGAACTACTTTCCCCTAAGGAAAATAAAAGGAAAAAAAGTCTGCAGGATATGCATTTTTCCCTAGCATATGTATCTATTTATGCAGGCTGGCAAAGATCACAGCACTGCTGAAATGTTAAATTGAGATTTTAACTACGCTATCTTAAAGAAATGCCATTTGCAACACTTCAAGATAGTAAGTTTCTGTGAAGTTGTATTTTCTCTCCATCTGCTTCCAAACACAGCTCATCCTTCTCTGAAAATTAGGAACACCTGAAGTATCTTGGAAGAGCTAGGACAACAGCTCTCCTTAATCAAATAGTGATAAAAAAAGTATCAGAAGATAAAAGGCAAGAAAAAACTTCTGTTTCCTAAGCCTCCTATTACTAAAGGGAAACTGACTTTTTGTAAAAGATCACTGCTAGCAATTAGAAGTAGCAATTAGTTGCTATTAATTAGAAAAAATCTGAAAGGAAGAGTAAAGGGAAGCTATGATTACAAAAACTGCAGGTGACAGAGGGCTTTTAAAACCCTCCTTTTTACTGCCAAATGCAATTTAGACACCACACACCAAAACTACATTTAAGAAGAAAACAGGAAATTTTTTTTCCCACACCTTTACCCCCTACCTCAAACATTATTTTACCTTTTAAGCACAGAAAATGCACTAAATTGTCATGATCAAAATCTTCACAATGCTCAAACTCTACCCCTGCCTCAGTAGTAAATCAATGATTTTGGTCAAGTTTTACACCTTACCTCAACAACCAACCCTGATATGTATCAGAGGAAACAAATAATAGAAACGAAAACAGAAAAAAGTACAACTCAGAACTGGTGAGGAAACTTCAGATTTATGTAAAGAAAAAAAAAATCAGTACAAGCAAATATAAGTACCCAAGACTACCTTTTAATGAAGATGGTTTTTTCTTCTTCCCCTTAATACTTTAAACTTTAAAAAAAATCTCTAAGGTTTAACTGGAGACACGGGAGAGGTCTTTTGCAGATTTAAAATTTGATTGTGGCCTCAGGAAATAGTCAAATATTGCAACAGTCTCAATAATAGTGATTGCAGAGAGAAAGAAACTACAAGAATAAATCCTTAATGGTACAAAAATGGTAAAGATACAGGTTTGTGAAAGTGTCTGGAGCAAATAAATAGTATTTTACTAAGACCTTTACATGGCATTTAGACATGAAACAACAGACAAGGCAAAAAATTGTTCAGCTGTAATTAGAAAAACATAACAATGCCATTTAGTATAGAGGTCTTCAAAGATGAGCTCTGATCAGGAAAGAGTTGAGAGGTGGGTGGCACAGTGAGGTAAAGATGACACTATGAAGCAGAAGTCAACACAGCTAAGATTTGTTTAAATCAAGACACTGACCTTTACAAGGCCTGTATACACTGTCAGTGTATTGCTGACAACCTCCAACAGAATACCAGAAATCACACTTAGGTACAAATACACTAAAATTATAAACAGACAGACAGCTCTGGGAACCAGGCAGCTGCAGGAGAGTTACATCCTAAGTATAAACTGAAAAGCATGTGGTACTAAAATAGTAGCACCTAGTTATTCCTGGATGGTGTAGCTGTCAAGTTTCTCTACCAAACACCGAAACAAAAAGAACTGATGCTATTTTAGGCTTATTTTCGTAAGTAATAGAGGCATTACAGAAGAACTAAATGTAAGAGTAGCATGAATTCAGTGAGCCTAAGTTTAGTTTGAAATGAATCCAAGAAAAAGCAAAAGTCTGCTGTTAATGTTTTTAAATATAAAAAGATCTAAGTGACCAATTAATGAAGTAGTAAGTGAAGCTGACTGCTCTGAAAAGCTTGGAGCTTGAACACAGTAAATAGTCTGTAATCTTGTCAAAGGGGATAATTATATCTGAATCTATACTCCCAAACAAAATGAAGGAGGTCAAAGATCCCCTGAATGAATAATTGTCTGAAAACATTACTAGAAGAAGCATGAAGGCAATAAAAATCACAGTGATCTAGGGAAGAGAAGGAATGACAGCAAGGAAGCTATGCCTGAGAAACACAAGTGCTATAAAGTAGTATCTGATAAAACAAAATAAAACAAAAGGAAATAAACAAAACAAACAACCCCCTGAATCAAAACAAACAGCATCCCCCTCTAAAAAACTGCAAAACCTAAACAAAAAATCACAAACAACAAACAAAACAGAGGCCCCCCAAAAATCAAGCTGACAAGATTGTGGGCTTATTACTATGAAATACTGAGAAGTTCTTTAGCCATTTCAGCTAGAACAAACTCAAAAGAGATTAAAAAAAAATATTAATTCTTTATGGTCTGACATGGAACAAAATATTTTATTGTGGCATTCAAAAGAGACATTCTTCACAGGAATTCTTCCTCATAATAGTAATAATTTTAATAATAATTTCTAATAATTCTAGTAGATTCAGATAGAGAATATAGAAACTGCTTTATCTCCAGTAAATGAAAGGGAAGTGGATCTTTAAGCTATTTTAACTTATCAAAAGCTTATGAAGCAGTTCATAATGCAAGTTCTAGATGTGACACTCAGTGTAATAAGTATCCATATAATGGTGAGGCTATATAGTAAAAAAAAAAAAGTAGATCTTATAGGTAAAAAACAACTAGTGATCTTTTGAACTGTAGGCATGACTCAAGACCTCAAGAGCAGCAAAAGAAGAATTTGTGGCATAGGAGACCAGAAGGAAGGTGGAATATGTGGCAATTGCAGCAAACATTCAGTGAAGTCCTGCTGACTGACCTATCTTCCTCTGATGAGATCTATCCCATTACATGAGTACTCCAAGATCCCATTTGAGTGGGCTGTTGAGGAAATGTAGGGACAACTCCTGCTTGGAACATGTGGTGGAGAAATCCCAAACAACCCCCAAAATAATGAAAAATCAATCATAACAGTTCAGTAGCACAAACTCTCCAGCAATTTGACATAGAATTCAGGACAGTGGTCTCCCTTGAAAAGGGCACATAAAGAAAAAACACAGCAAGTAAACATTTAACTCTCAAAAAACCCCCAACTCTCTTACCGGAAAAGAAGGTGGAAGAAAAACATGTTTTGGGGAGCAGGTCAATGAGCCTACAGCAATCACAGCCTTCACTGGTAAAGTTAAAATCTGGACCAAAAGAAAAAAAAAAAAAAAAAAAATTAAAAAAAACCCCTTTATATTTCCTTTAAATGTCTTCTCCACTTTTAAATTGCATAGAATAACAAAACCCTAAAATTTTAAAATTAATGTAGTCTAGGATTATACAGACATTTCAAACACGGAGACATGAATTAAGATTTCAACCCATCATCATATTCTGAACAATCACTCCATACTGTCAGGAAGCACTCCTTTACTCAGCCATCTTCAGTTCTCTTCTACACGGAGCAGAAAGGCATACTAAAAACATAAGCTCTCCAATGGGGTATTATATAGGTCTCATTTGAATGAGCTTTACATTTTTGGAAAGCAGTTGGGGAACATCTTTAACGTAAATGAGGGAAGAAGATACACCCAACTTCTCAAAACACTGCTATTTTAATACCTTGAGACACATAGAAAAAGTAGGGATGGCAATGAGATTCGAATACCAATACAAGCAGAATGATTTGTAACAAGCAAGAAAATAAAATGCTTCAGAATCTGTAACAGAAGGGTCACATACATGTGTGGATACACTAAAAAATAAGCTTAGAATCTCCAGTAACTGGCAGAAATTAGGAATTTCCCATTTTCTGTAGCACCATCACAACCACACAATGAGTGATATAATTTCCTGACTTCATAAGCACAGAGTTACATTTGGGTTTTTTTTCCACATATCACACAAAGATATTAAATACAAATTTCATTATTCATTAGACTCTGTCTCCTGCAAAAACAAGGCATATGATGTGGAGGCAACTAATTGTTCCCTGCCAGAATAATCAGTGCAAGGATTCTGCTTCATCAACTGCCAGCAAATTGTGGCAAACTGCAGTATGTATGGTTTAGTGGGCATAGTGGTATCCAGTCTTTTCAAACCTTAATGATTCTGTTACTCTCCAAAACAGCTTTCACACTGCATTTTGACTAAGAAAGGCTGATATTACAGCTCAGTTTCAGTAACTGATAATGTATGGAGAAGCACATTGTCAGTGCATGATACACCCCAAGATCCATGCATTGATGCTTTGAGGATGTGGCATGCCACTGAAGAACTTAAACTGCAAGGCATTAGGTCAGATTTAAATGGATATTTCTGAAAGCTGGATGAAATTCATAATAAAAGCATAAGTACTGTTCCTGTTGTACGATGCAGGGTTAACTTCCAAAGATAACCTGACCTCTGGAGCTCCCTTCCAACCTCAACTTCTCCCTCATGCTACAATCTGTCCACTAAAACAACACTTAAAGACTAAACAGATCTTCCGGGCAAACCCATTTATTACACAATAAATATACCTCATAATCTGTTGTGATTTGTACAGCTCCATCATGAATTCCTTCAAGTTCCTTTGCTATTAGATTTACTCTGAACACTGCATAATAGCCTGATGCGAGGATCACCTGTAAATGGTAGAAAAAGTCACCAATGTATTCCATTAAACAAAAAGAAATTTCACTAAAACCAGACTCAAAATTAATTTAAAACCAGTGAGTGATAAATAAAGAGTCCACATACATAAGAGAGCAACACAAAAATTACATATTCCTTGTGGTGATAAATTTCTACTCATCCCAGATTAATGACAAGCATCATCTGAGGCACCAAGATTGGCAAGATTTGGAAAGGGTGAACTTCAGAAAGAGCAATTTGAATACAATGCTGCTCCTTAAAATAAATTTAGGAAGCCTCCATGCTTTATCATACTCAAGTTCAGACAAAAATTAAGAATTCTTACCTCTCCTTTGCTAAAAGGACAGAGGTTTCCAAGGTTTGTCTCTTTTCTCCCCTCCTATATATAGCTTTAAGCAATAGATTCAAAGGTTTACTTACTGAAGACTGATCAGATGCAGTAGCATTTTGTAGTTCGTGGTGGTTTGCAATTATTGTTGTTCTGTTTCCCTTTTCAGTTGTTAGAAGTTCTACAGCCAAACCATCCCCTATAATATGCCAGCTTTTTATAGCCAGCTTAAAAAGAACAAAAGGTACTGTTTTCAGTGACAACAGTGATGTAGATTTTTTAAAAGATAAACTAAAAATAAATGCATCCTCACCTCTATTGGATTGCTGTTGATGACTGCAAATAAAATGCTGGTAACTTCTGTTGCACTCAATATGCCAAAATCTATAAATCGCTCCTCAGTTTTTGGAGACAGTACAAAGTACTAGAAATATTGATAAAAGTATTTTAGCATAAGTGAAATATAAAGTGTGCTCAAACCCTGACCTCATTAAAAACCACATTAATAACTTTAGTACAACACTACTATGACAATCTCAAAATTCTACATTAATAAATTCCCTATGTAAAACTAAAGATTTAAAGGGAACAAAAAAGAATTTTTCATCAGACACCAAAGCAGAATAAAGAATTAAAGAGTCCTATGAAGTCTGCCTCTAACCAGAGAGAAGTTGCCCCAAAAAAGAAAAAGGAAAATACTTACATCTAGAAATCCTGTGTATGCTCGGACAGGTAGGTGAAATTTAGAAGCATTGGTGATAAGTAGGATATTGTTATCTATGTGAACAGATGATGTGGAAGGCATAAAATGAAGTGTAAAAATGTATCTGGATTCATTGGGCGGAATTAAGACTGGTTTACTGAAGTTCTGGACCTGGATCAGTGAACAATAAAGACCAAGGTTACAACTGAACAAAGAGCATCAGATTTAAGCATTTACTAATAGATAAATGCATTCACTGAAATGGGACTTACTTTAAACATTGGTTTGGCTTCTTCTGGTAACACAACATCATGTATAAGGACTGCAAAACTGAACGTGTTTGTCAGATAGATCAGTCTTTCCACAGAATCAGCAGCACTGTCACGGATGTGAAAGAGTGTGGCAGCATGATCAAATCCTAAATAACTGTTAAAAGAAAACAGTGTAAAGAAAATAAAGATTTTTGTCAAAATGTTTTCCTTACACAAAGACTAGAATCCATTATTTCAAATAGCAAAAAAGGTACTTCCCCCACTGCATGCTGAAACTATATTATCAGCACTATAGACACATTAATAACGAAGTAATTCAAATAAGATAAGAAAATAAGTAACTCAGAAAAACAGGAGGACTAAAAGGAAGTGTTGAAATATTAAGATAATTTGCAAATCACACGTATTTCTTATTAGCCAGATATTATTTGTCTAATACTTATTAGTCTGCAGCACAAAAATTCTGATAGGTAAGGTTTACTTTTTTTGCCTTCAAAATACCCTGCCAGTTCTGCAGCTCAGTCATATTTTGTAGATAAGCAACGAAACCTAAGGAAACAACTGAGAGTTGTGCCAAAAATTTGCTTAAAACCAAAAGTATTTTCTCTACCTTTAATTCATATAGCAACAGAACGACAAATGCAAAAGTAGAAATATTTCCAATATTACATTCTTTTAAAATCTTTCATCTGCAATCTTCAGCTGTTCTTAAAAACAACTCACTAAGGTCAATTTTAACTCAAGCCTTGAAACCAACTTATGAATGGCTAAGGCTACCTCATCCATTTGTTTAAAAACAGTAACATTCCCTTCTAAATTAGAGCCATTAGTTTTTGAACTATGTTCAGTTACTAGAAGCTTACCCATCCAATACTTCTGCTTGATATGGTATTTCAAGTTTGGAATAACTCTTCTCTTTTGCTTTAACAGTTATTTTCCCAGAAGACTGTGATGCTCTTTTTGCTTTTGATGCTGTACACACAAGAATATAAGAAGTTTGTTAAAGCTGACAAAAAAATGATCCATTAAGTTGGACTAGAATAAGTGGAAGAATAAAACAACAGAGCTAGTCTAGAAATTAATTATCATGGAAGGAATAAAGTGGAGCTTAAGGAAGTTTCAATAAGCAAACATAAAAAATAAATAGTGTAAAGTCTGTGAGGCAAAAGATCCCAATTCTGAATTCTTCCCATTTAACACCAGTTAGATGACCTGCCTGATTTAGTAAGCTTTTCTACAAAAGGGAAGCTGGACTGTTGCTGTCATATAAATAACTTGAACATGTCCAGAAGATAATTTG